>JBBPDE010202676.1:0-15862 GCA_037974605.1 Nannopetersius ansorgii
TGCGCAAACTTGGTCATCAATTACAAGAAACGTTTGACCTCTGTGCTTGCAAACAAGGGTTTTGCCACTAAGTGTTTTATTTCCCTCAATGAAATGCAAATCAGCACCCTTGTGCTCCAAGTGAAATGTTTCTGTGGTGCAAGCACAGACTCAGACACTTCAAACTCTAGAGATCGATTGATCTCCGTGAGACCTTTCCAATGAGCCCTCGTTTGTATTTTTAGCCCAAGTAGATCAGGGGTTATTCTCAGAGAACCATTCACTTCGCTGCTGCTTGGTGGGGAATTGAAATTAAAAGGCAAATACAGGTTTACCTGTACATTTTCTTTAAGGGTAATGCATTAAACTGAGTTTAAAATGTAATTAAACTGTTCTGGGAGCAGATTTGGGGGCATAATTAGGGTTTACACTATAAAACTATATATATTTTTTTAACGAAAACACAACAATGCATTTTTTCACTATTAACGGGAGTTCTTGGAATACAACCCCTGCGAAAAGAATGTTTGGACACTACTTTGTACTCGTGTGCAGCAGAACATCTTGCATATGGAATTTTTCTGGTGCAAATTGAGTAGCTGCTCCTAATTCTGTCATTTATACTGAGGTTTCTTATCTTATGTGACTATCATAAATAATACAAGCGTCCTGTTGTAAAATGACATTACGCTTTTGTTGGAGGTTGCTATAGTTTGAGGTAAAGCCAGAAACACTGGTCCTAGGTCAGTGAGGTAACAGAGAAGAGAGCAGGGTAAAACAGCTCCATCCAGCGTCACATCAGACCTGTATTTTTTTTTCTTGGCCTGACACCTTTTAACACCATGGTGATGAATTGCTTCTGGTGATTCATTGGAGGACTGAGGAAGACACAGCACTGTCGCCCTATTCATCACATGTATTGTCGAAGACACAACCACGCACAATGCATCTATCAATCAAGCCCAGCCTTGAGCCGGAGAATGAGGCCAATCAATTCCACACACTAATCCAATCTAGGCAAGGCCCCTAAACAGGGAGCAGTCGACGGCCTGATTGCATTTCATATTCAACCCCTTCTCCGGCCCCGCCGCGTTTTACAGGTATGGCTGTGTGTGCACCACCACAGCTGATTGCCAAAGCCTTTCTACAAAGCTGGAGAAGTCTTGGAGAAACATAATATTGTGTATGCTGTGTTGACCAACCATTTGTACATACAAATCATAGAAACGACATAAAACATGCTTCTGTTTAACCCTTAGAACACAAGCAGAATGCAAAAAATGGTGAATCACCATCACATGGCAGAATAATTCCCTGGTTTGTGTTGATGCACGAAGTGTCAGACGTCATGCTAAGCTTTGTTAGGTGTTCCTGTATCACATAGATTTAAAATAAAAAAAACACCTTTTTATAATAAGAATAATCACTACGTAGGTTTCAAAAACAGCATCACAATCAAATTACCATAAAGAACAAAAATGAACAATTTTTTTGTTACAGGTTTGAGAAACAAAATATATGGTCTTTGAACTCTGGGAGATCTTTCAGGATAGTCTCCGCCCACAAGTGGGTTGGGACTAAACATTGTCACCCAATGCTGAATGTGATGGACTTTTGTAATCCTTTCCATTCCTCCATTGCTGACTCTCTTGTTGGGGCCATTCTTTCCTTTCAATAAGTCCAACAGCAAGCACTCTCTCTTAACATCAGACTCATTTGCATTTTTATACTTGAGCCGGTATTTGTTTTAGAGATGCAGATTAAAAGCCGATTCCATAATATTTTCTCCACTTTGAGTGATTCCATAATCTTTTCCTCTACTTAACCTGTAAAAAAAATAATGCAATTTATTTGAGTTGTTTGACAAAGCCTGGATGTTCAGCTTTTAGACTAAAACAGTGTCATACCTGTGATTTGTGTATAGCTCCGGAAAAAATTAGAAACCACTGCAATTTATTTTTAAATCAGCGTCTCAATGAGAATGAAACCATTCCAGTCCAGTGTCTGTTAAATTCCTACACAAGCACCTCATTCTGCTTCATGAGAGACTGATTAGTGATCGGCTGAATCACATCTTATTGGATGGTGAAACACTACTAAAAGATCAAAGGTCATTATTGCCATTTTGTTTCAGAGCGAACAAGAGATGTGTTTTCTTTGAATTATTCAAGTTCTGTAAATGCTGCATTTTGATGCTTTGCCATTTCCTTTAAAATGATGCTTTAAAGAACAATATTTTTATTTGGAAATATTAGGTGAAATATTGTCAGCAGTTCTTAAAAAATGAAGGCAAAGCTGTTCAGTTTAATATTTGCAGCTATAAAAGATAAAACCTGAGAAACTGAACATTGTTGCAGTGGTCTCTTATTTTTTTCTGGAGCTGTATTTGCTGAACATCTTTTGCCTGTGGTGATTTCATCGTTTTTGACAGGGGTTGTATGTCCTTTCCACAAAGCTGTGGCAGGTAGGCAAATAGGTACATGATTAGAACAACCTCCATGGTTTCTGGAAGCTACAGGAGCAAAATGGTGTTTACATCAGAATCAATGTCCAAACAAGGCAATTAAATACCAATTTAGCTGAGACCCACCCCAGGAGATAGACTGAAAAATGCAACCATTCAGCATCTCCAGCCATCGTTACCTGATTTCAATTACTTGCTGGACAACTCCCTGGACAACTGAGGGCATTCTCATTTGCCCAGTTTGTGGGCTTTTAATGTGTCATGAGCAACAAGCAGCAGCACACACACACATACAAAAAACCACACGGCAAGCTAAGGACAGTCGTCCTGCCACGTGCGATACCTTGTCGTTTCAAGAATCAATTACAATCAAAGCACTGAGTGCCCCATGTTTGTTGTGAAGTGCCTGTATTTCCATAGAAACCCATCTTTATTTCTAAACTGGGCTAGAGATTGCTTTCTCTAAAGAGCCTTTTTTTTTTAGATAAGTGTGGCTCCTGGGCAATCACTTCCAGCAAAATCAATAGTAATATGGCACTGCCTCTCCCAGCTATCAGGCAGTGTGTGAACAGCTAAATGGGGTCCTGAAGAGTCTTACTGTATTGCACCTGCAGTGCAGACGAGTTAATACCGAGAGTCATCGACCAACAACCAGTCCCGAGAAACGGAGTGACAGCCCTTAAATCCATCTACTGCTGTTTATTTCTGCTGCACCGCCAAGCGACAGATGGTAAACACGAGACTGATACGTTTGAAGCTGGCGGCCTGCAGGAAAAGGACGTCCCTCCGTCAAATTTTGGCTTGAGTGGCTCAGTTTGCAGGTTTATTATTAGAAAGATCGAGAAGGAAGTAGCAGCATGCTTGCATTGATCTAAGAGCTGCTCGGGAGTCAAAAAGGTAACTTTTATTATTTTATTTGTTTTTTGTTTTACTTTTTTACACTAGGCCATTTCCACACGGGTCCTAAAACTACTCAGGAGCCTCGACGAGAGAAGCCATTATTCCTGATAAGTGTTTCCACAGGGAGCCCTTTTGCAGTGAACGCCCCATTCCTGCCATCATAATACGATGCCCTGTATGACAGATAGTGAAGGCTCTGCTAGTTGTCACTTTAATATGCAATTATGGCAGGTCCCTGTTCTTCGGGCCCTCTCCTGCTCGGCCTGATAAAGTCAAGGCATTTCTCATCACCTCCCTCCGCTCGCAGTTTTATCCCCCCCGCGGGACGAGAAAGCACCTATTTACCATAGAGCCGAACCCAAGGCAGTAATCTGCAGCATCCTCCGAGAGCCTAATGCAGCTGATGGGGGTGTAGAGACAAGGGAGACGCTTCAGTCAGGTTGGTAGCATGTTGGAGAGGCCGGGGTTCGCATAGAAGTGAAAACCTGGCTAATATCTGACTTATACCAAATAATTGGATGACAAATGTCAAAACACAAGAGGGAACAAATTGTCAATATAATGATATTCATCAAGGCTGTTTCTTGTGTATGCATATGTAATGTTTAAGTTGTTACGTATAACTATTACATACACTATTACATATATATAATGTTTAAGAGAGAGAGATCTGTTTGTAATGTGTGTATGTAGTAGTTTTGCCGTTCTCTTCTCTATAAATTAATCTGATAACTTTATTGTCTTACGGGTCGATTCCGGGTTCATTTGTGACAAAGAATTTTGAATCTCGGAAAAATGTAAAAGGTACATGCATAATATATGCAAATATATGGCTTTTTTTTACAATACCATTATTAAGTTATTATACAAAATATTAGTATTCTCACTAATTAAATAATATATATTACAACTGTGGGCACTGCTGTGTACATTAATAATATTTTGCATGAATAATATTTGATATGTCCACCTCTGCTGCATATTAGAGTCTGCAGAGCCTCTCGTTTGGAGCAGCTGCATGCAAAAGAATGAGTGTGATGGGGGATAGCTTCACTCCTCCTCCCCCACTGTGGACAGACTGCAGATGGGCCGCCCTCACGTGAACACACACGCACGCTCTTTATGGGGGTCCCAGGAGCTGGACAGATCTGTGCTTCTCAGATGGGCTCCGGCCCATTTCACACATTTAAACACGCCAAACTCCCAAATCCCCCCTTCACCTCCACCAAATGTAAGACAGTTAGAGTGCAAGAGGGAAAGGGTGCGGGGGGCTATACTTACTATGATATATCCCTGTTACTAATGAATATTCAATTATTTCTTTGCACCTTTATTAAGTGCTCTGGCAGCGCTGTGACTGAATGCAGACGAGCCAATAAAGCGTCGCGGCTGAGTGAAGCAGACAGGGCGAGTGTGAGAAAGGGGGCGTATGGAATATATCATAACTAATTATATAAATGCATTTGGAAAGGACAGAGACAACGGTTCTAGAATGCTGTGAGAGTGGAGTCTGTGCGAATACAAAGGAAAGGGAGCACATGGCAGGGAAAGCAAGAAGCAGTCGGCTGAGCCAGGGCCCATATGTTCGCCGTCCTGAGTGTGTAATGGACCTTTGTGATGCGGCGCTATCTGCCTCCCCATGCCCCGATTACCACCCACAAACCTACACACACACACATACACACACACACAGACAAGTACCCACCCCCCCCTTCCTCTACCATCCCAGCAAAAACAGCCTCGTCCCATCCGCCGCTCCGAATGTGATTTGATTGGCGTGTAGTCAGAGACAGCCATCGGGCAGCGTGGCACGATTCGCTGGAAACCTTTTTAAATCATGCCAGCTCTCGCCTCACTGACCTTTTCACATGAGCCCTCAGTGGACTGATGCAGGCCGACAGGGGCCGTGGCATGAAGGCCCCCGACACCCCCACCCCCCCATCTACCCCGAACGTGTGACACTAAGTAATCTGATAAGTGGGAAATCAATAATGAAAGTGTCATTATCAGGGAGCAGCGCGACGCGGCCACGGGCGCCGATGCATATCTGCAAATCAGCCAATAGGAAATCAGATTAGAAGGATAGGGTTATTTTCCTCGCTCTCGTTTAGGAATTCCACCACCCGCCGCCTCCTCTCTTCTACCTCCCCTGAACTTTCACTTGATTTATGTCTGCAAGTGTTTGTTGATATGGGTGTTTTTTCTTAATCAAGTGTAAATGTACATCCAATTAGGACAGCCTGGGAAAGCTTTTAGAACAAAAGATGCAATTAATTAATTTTGCATCAGGTGGTAAAACACTCTCGCCCATATTCCGCACTGATTTGCGAACCTGCGGGGCTAGTTTTCCCGACAAAGACTGCGAGCCTTAAAAGCTTGAGCTCTAGATGAAAAGAATATTTACGTGAAGCATCGGCACGACCCATGTAATTTAGTGCAATCTTCCTAGATCTGTTCCTGAATGGTATATCTAGTGCAAAGTTGCTGTTCGTTTCTACATTTTCAGTCTGGGATCTGCCCTGGTGTTGCTCTGTATATAATAAATACATATAATACAGAATATAATGAATAAAAGCCTTCTGATTTAACAAACATCACACAACATTTTACAGTGGTTTAATGTCATTTCACATGTCAGCATGTTGGATGGGAGCACTCACATGTAGTAATTATGGGTATTTTCCAACTGCACCATCAAAATCAATAACTAACCCTAAGGGGAACCAACAGAACTCGGTTCTAGTTCATTTTCCACCTTGCGAACCATCATAATAACCCCTCTGAGGCATCAGATTTGGCTACTTAGCAATATAGTTAAGTTCATACTTCCTCTGTGTGAAAATATCTTTACAATATAATAATGCTAATTACAATCACAATGAACATCTGATGCTCTAATTGGTCAGTAGAGCTCACTGACTTTATGTTCAAACTTGTTGCTGGTTTCAGCTGCTAGCACAGGAGAACCCTCCCGAGCATCATTAGGTTCCAATCTTGAACAGGTAGCTAAAACCATTCAACTGGACTCTCTATTCAGCTGGATTCTCAGGAAACTTCAAAATCCCTGCTCCCTCAGTGACAGACAGTTTTTCATCCTATGAGGAAGCTTAGCAGCCCCAGATGCTGACACTCCCTCCACCATGCTTTGTAGAAATCAGCCATTAGCAGTTAGTTTTTTGTATGTATTTAATTGAATGTTTGATTTTCCACAAAATATTGTTTCAGTAGCAGAAGTTTGCCCAATTTCAATCGAGTAAAGATTTGTTTATTTATTTCATTACTCAATGTTTTTGAAGAGCACAGATTTCTATGCTAGATTCATGAACACAGATAGCACCAAGAACATGAGAAACCTTGTGGTTCCTTCTCATTGTTTTGCTGATGTTTGCTGGATACCCACATCAGGGCTCTATAACCGTACTGAATTTCTTCCATTTATGGACCATCTGCCTGGCTCTGGACTGATGGAGGCACATGGGGCAGCCACTCTTATGAGTTTCCACAACTTTCCTTTGTAATTTGTTTTTGTAATTTGTTTTTGTCTGCTGTCAAGGGCAAGCAACCAAGTTTTTTAACCACGTCCTTTCACATGAAAGGACAGTGCAGCAAACAGGCATTGCTGAGAACATTTGAAATCACGCACATACTTCAGGGTGCTCTTATCTCGGTTTTGCCTCTGATCTGCTCAGAAGATCAAGCCTGCATCTGCAATCCTTGAGATCCAGTAACAGAATGTGAGCATGTGGTTTGAGAAACATCCACACACCACAAGGAATTGACAGCTGGCCAGCGAGGGAACAAAACAAAGGGTATATTCTGGAGGTGAATGAATTGTAGGTTTAAATATGGTTGGTAAAACAGCAGGTGCATAGAAGCTCTTGGGTAGATTTTTCAAGCCTAAGGATCTTGGTTGAAGATGAAACCAACTTTACTGACACTTTGTGTGCAATTCTTGGATTCTCCAAACGCAGTTAACTAGACCAAAGTGTGCTACACGTCAGTCAAAATCATTCTAGAAAGAGGGGTTAATGTGAATCTGAAGTAGCTGGTACAACCTGGATATCTGTGGAAAAACCTCACTTTATATAAACAACTTGTCGCTAAGATAGCTGCCAAATGATTGAGTGGAGAAGTGTAAGAGTGAGTCATGTGACCATGGCTTCACTTCAAATCAATCTTAATTATAGATGTTTTTCAGAAATCCAGGTCTTCACCTCTAATGAACGAGCCAAGAAGAAACTGTAGGAGGATGAGGATGAACCCCTGAAGTCCTCCAAGTGGAAGACTGTGCTTCAGAATTCTCAAGATCCACAAAATAAACCAAAGCCTATTGTTAATGATCAGCCAATGGAAAGTTCTTCCTAAATAAGGATCCTTCCTGCCTACATATACACTGCTTGAACAAAAGTATTGGGACACCTGACTATTAAACCATAAGGTACTTTAATGAGAATGCATTCAAATCCATAGACTTTAATATGGAGCTGGTCCCTCTTCACAGCTATAGCAGCTTCCACTCTTCTTGGAATACTTTCCACAAGATTTTGGAGTTTATGTGGAACTTCTGTGGAGCATTCATGAGGTCCAGTACAATCTCCTTTCCAGTTCATCTCAAAGGTGCTGGATGGGATTGAGGTCCACACTAAACTCATCCAGTTATGTGTGTATGGAGCTTGTTTTGTGCACTGGAACACAGTCATGCTGGAATAGAAAAGGTTCTTCACCAAAGAACCTGGCTTTCAAATTATCCTTCCTTGTCCTTCACCGAAGGTAAAGAGCCACCTGATTTAATCAATTAAGAGGTTTGCTACAATACCATATAGTTCCATATCCATATAGTGTAGATTCTTACATACTGCAAATATGTTTAAAACATCACTTTGGACACATCTTCAACTATACATAGTGTATTGGACCAAAACTCTGTACTTTGTATTGAAGATCTCTCTCACATCTTCAACTGTATTGGACCAAAATCTCCAAATGGTTGGCTTACACAGAAAAATATTTTAAATACAAGTTAGTAACTGATTAATTCAGATTACTAAAATTTAAACTAGTGTAATTAATCATTGAATTACTTAATTCAAAGATGTACTGTAATGCATTGCACTACAGAGAACTCCAGAAGTTTATTATGAGTGTAAATAAACTTCCGTGTGACAGGAGGAGACGAGCCTCTTTTCTGGAGAGTTTCAGCAGTGGAGACTGTTCTGTTTATTGTAAACCATGAAAAAGGCCAAGTTTTAAGGTTCTTATCGGCAGCTAATGTAGTTAGCTGGGGCCCTGCAGGAAGCAGAGCCGTGATTTTTATGTTTATTTTGGCCTTTGTGTTTGTCAGTTTTTCAAGAGTTATGCATGTGTGTATTTTTATTTATTTATTTGGCATTTCAGACGAGGCTGTAAATACAGTCGCATACACCAAAATAAAAGAACATTCAGAGATGACATTCAGAGCCCACAAAGCAGAAACTTGGGCTACAAATCAGCACCTAAATTGAGACGAAAGCCCAGTGACATTTTTGAGCACACAAGATAAAAAATGAAAAAAAAAAATTCTTATCGTTTCACAAATGAGAGCTTCACTCTCTGGACAAAGAGGCACTTTAAACCTCTTTCATTTGTTACAAAGGGTGGCATTTTGCGGCCTTGGCCAAGTCTCCCACCAGGGCCGAGGACTCCAATCAGGTTCAGGATGCTGCAAAATGAGCGGCGGCTGCCAATTTATTAGTAATGCAGGAGAAAAGCACCACGAAGACACTGACAGCCAAATTTCCCAGGCTAGAGAGAGAGAGAGAGAGAGAGAGAGAGAGAGAGAGAGAGAGAGGCTGGGATAGACAGTCGAGACACACTAATAACACCTTTACAGTAAATAGTGTCTTACCTACACATAAAAAACTCCAGCATGAACCGCAAACAGTCTGGATGAAAGAAGCAACAGAACTAATTTTACTGACCGTCTCCAGCACAAAACCCAACTAACAAATGTGTAGGAGCTTCTGTTCCATAACAATAAAGTGCATCTTCCAAAAGCTGGCAAAAGGGGTTGTCTGAGTGATTTTGGTTCCTCAAAGAACTATGTTGAAGGTTTAAAGAACCCCATAAATGTAATATACACTACCACACCACAGGTTTTTCTCAATTATCTATTAATTTCATAAACTGCAGATTTTTATACTTGTTAAATGTTGTAAAGTTGTTGCGTTAACAGCTATAAATTAAAATATGTCAAATAAAACCAGTTTCCTTTCTAAAATGAGAGAATCTGTAACAGTGCAGGTCTGACTCCTATTAACTGGTTGTTGGTGACACAGAGTCAAAATCTAGACTGTCCTTTAACTTTAAATGCACTCGTTACTGTTTCAGCACTTAATAGCTCCTTAAATATCTAACACTCATCTGGTGATCCACATCTGGAGACAGGTCAGAAATGATGAATAATAAAAATGATATTTTCTGGTGAATAAAGGAGCTCAAATGATGAACAGACTGTACATTTATTTGTTTGTAAATAATACTGAGTGAATTTCAAGTAAATATTAAATGAAGAACATACAAATGTAGAATAAGAAAATACATCGGGTCGAGGTAACTCAGTGGGTAGGATCAAGAGGTCACAGGTTCGAATCCTACCTT
This sequence comes from Nannopetersius ansorgii, assembly GCA_037974605.1. NCBI lineage: Eukaryota > Metazoa > Chordata > Actinopteri > Characiformes > Alestidae > Nannopetersius > Nannopetersius ansorgii. The sequence goes on from JBBPDE010202676.1 coordinate 9,980, forward strand.
CAGCACACCACCACTGTGTCCCTGAGCAAGACCCTTAACCCCAAGTTGCACCAGGGAGAGACTGCCCCCTGTAGTTAGGGAATGAAAGTCGCTTTGGATGAAAGCGTCTGCTAAATGCCATAAATTAATGTAAATGTTTTTCCAGTAAAAAAAGGTCTACAAAGAGGGAACCAAAGGCGTTTCTTCTACAATACTATTAACAAAATATTTAAGAATTGAAATTACTAGTTTTTTTTTCACTTTTCTCTTCAATTTAGTGTCCAGTTCCATCCACTAAACAAAGGACACATTTGTGGTGAGCTCTTTTTAAACAAGACTCCTTTGGAATTTTACTGACACTGGGAAAGTGAAGGTTCACACCACATTTATTTTTCAAAATGCTGAGGGAAAACACTACTTAATATTCCTAGAACAGGTGCTGGTCTCCCAGTAAACACTGGAAAAAAATGATTAGCTGTTTTACTATTATTATTAGGCATGTGTGCTACTGTCCAGCCCCAAAACATGCTAATTTTACTGGATTTATTTCTTCAGAAGTAGATATTTTAACAAACGTAACAGCACACTGGAGTTCAGAGCTGTAAAACCGGGTCCCCTGTCACTGCTCTCCTGAGAGAGGATGCCTCTGCTGCAAAATGTTCCTCGCTGGACTTCACCGCCTCCCCAGACACTTCAAAGCTAACGGAGACCAAATCTGTCATGCGGTTTCCTCAGAAAACCCTCCTGCTCTTACACTCGGGGATCAGCGCCCACAGAGCCGCGCACGGGTTCCCAAATCCTGCCAGGAGCTGCACCTTCACGAGAAGGATCAGAACAAATTCAACAAAGGAAAACAGAAGATCTCCTCTCTGAACTCCAGCAAAGAAAGAACTCAAATCACCACACCTCTGCTCTTAAAAAAATAATAAAACTGGTGTAACTCTACTGTGAGATAAAGAGAGAGGGAGAGAGGGAGAGAGAGAGGGGAAAGAAAGAAAGAATGAATGAGACAAAGAGAAAGAGAGAAGAAATTGAAGACAGGGAAATAGATGGGAAGCAAAACAATAAAAAAGAAAGAAATAAAGAAAGAAGCACAAAAGAACTGAAAAAGCAAAAAATGAGGGAAAGTGAGACAGAAGAGAAAGATAAGAGAACCACAGAAAACAAGAGAGGAGAAAGTAAGAGAGAGAGTGGAAGTGATGGAGGGAGATGGGGATTTGCGAGAGCGAGAGAGAGAGAGTGAGAAAGAGAGGGAGAGCGAGAGTGAAAGAGAGAAAGAGAGAAGGAGTGAGTTAGAGAAAGAGAGAGAAAGAGAGAGAGAGAGAGAAAGAGAGAGAGAGAGAGAGAGACACAGAGAGAGAGAGAGAGTTAGAGAATGCAGAAAGACGATGATTGGGGCAGAAATCAGACAGAAGTTCTGAGACAAGGGCGCCCCGGCAGGCGTGAGGTTTGGCACTCGGTCAAAGCAAACTGCAGAATAACTGACAGGCTGACGGCGGGAGTTAAAACAGAGCAGGACTGAGGGAGCGCGGTATCAGAGAGCAAGTGAGGCATCGTTACCGAGCCGAGAGCCGCGCGTGTGTGAGGGAAGTGTGCTTGGTGTAGAGCACAGGGATAATGACCTCACGTTGGAACACGGCCCAGTACACCATTCAGCTTCAGTATCAGTCAGATACACAACTCAGCTACGGAGACAGTCTAGACTTACAATGATTCACACACACACACACACACACACACACACACACACACACACACACACACACACACACACATACACACCCTTGTTATAGAGCCAGGTCAGTCGTGATCCATGCCTTCCACTTGACTGGGCCCGCAGAATCAAGAAACTGACAAGGGGCTAAAACAGGGTGCAAAGTGATATCGATTAACACACACACACACAAACACACACACACACACACACACACACACACACACACACACACACACACACACACTGCAATTACCAAAACACAGCGTGAGGTTGAAAAATACAGATGTCCTTTCTTTCATCCGTTATCTGTTCCAGTCACTCCTAAACCAACACTGACTGTGTTCACCTTGTCCCTGGTCATATTAAAGAACAATCAACCACAAATCGCAGTTCATAATGTTTAAACGGCTGAATTCTTCCTTTCCCATTAATATCCAGTCGCAGTGTGATGCGACTGGCAAAAATCATTAAAAATATCATTAACCAATAATTAACAATAGTTAATTATAATCATGTTTCATGTCACCCTCAAAACAAGCTCATCTATCACTCAGCAAATACACTACCGCTCAAAAGTTTTGGCATACACTTTACTAAAATTACACTTAATATTCTTTACTAACAAACACATTTACCGTTTCCTCACCATTTGAGTTCCTTTATTAGCCAGAAAATATCATAGATTTATTAATCACAACTGACCAATGAAAAGCCACTTATTATAATTAACATCACCAGACAAATGTTCTAAAATATCTACACACTTCAAGCCTGTTCAGTTACAGAAAAATGATGATATGGGCCCTTTAACATATTGAAAGGCAACGCAATCACAACTTGTAGCAGTAAAATCACAATACTAATGTTCTGTTCGTATCGTGCAGCACTAATCTATATTTTGTAAATGTATGTATCAGCACAGACAAATGTGAGTATGAAAAAGTCTGATATGGCATCAGCCTAGAATTCCCAAATGGGTACGTTCCTACTTTTCACCTATTTAGGCTATTAATAAATAATGAAATAAATGTTTTCTGCTAATTTTAGAGTGTTTCTGAGCAGTTTTTGGGTAGTGAGAGAGAGGGAGGTGGGGGATTTCAGACCGGAAGCCATCTGTCATTAAAAATCCCATCGGGTATAAAAATATCCCAAGGCAACCAAAATGTCGTTGAGCCTGTAGGCTCGCCATTTATCAAACTCCGGCCAATCGTTGTGGGGCCAAGGAGAAAAAAATGGGAATTTTGGGAGACATTTATCCTGTTTTGGCGCTGGATGCTGTGTTTTTTCTCTCCGCTCAGACGATAGTGATTGCTCTTTGCTGTTATCTGGGGTGGGGATCTGCGCTGAGGCACTGAAACGTGACCAGCACACCTTTGGCGACCAAATCCCTCCATCATCTTCTCCCCACCGCCAATGCCAGGAAGGGACGATGTGTGCTGATGTGTGTGACTGTGTGTCTAGGTCATATGTGTGAGCTCTGCTTTTTTTTTTAACACGCATTGAATTCAGATGGACAAAAAGAAAAAAAAATTAGCACAAAAGACAGAAAAGAACCCCTACCCCAAATAGTCAAGATAACTTAAGTTTCTGAAGTTTTGTTTTGGAGCAATGAGACTAATGCTGTTAACAAGCCATGATGGTTTATTAGCATGCTATTTAGATTTGTAGTTTATTAACATGCCAATAAATCATAACACACCCCCATTACTGCCAAAATGTTCAGTGAATTTCTGAACTTCTGAACTGACTGAAGTGATTTAAGAAATTTTATCACACAGATATCAGTCATCAGTAACCGCTGTGACCCCAAAATGAGTCCAATACCCCAAATATTGAAGACTTGAGTCAGACTCATACCCCAAAGATTCAAGACTTGAGTCAGACTTGACACTGAAAAGACTCTCTAATAGACTCACATATGTGGTTTCAGACACTATATGACACAATGTTGTCTGTTAACGTGCACAAAAGTACACATTGACGAATGTTAGCCCAACTAAAAAGTGGTCATTGTTGGCCTTGGTTTTATCCAGACATTTTGATTAAGGTTTGCAATTAGTTTTAGTGCTAGTTGGTGGGTTTAAGTTTCGGTTGCTTGTTAGCTACACTGGCCTTGCAGCTCTAGTGTAAAACTATTCAACTACATTTGTGTTAAGGAGGAAAACTGTACATTTGATAACATTATGCTCTAATTAAAAGTTGGGTGTGTACAGGTGACATTATGGCAGCCTTGTAAGCATGAATGTGTAAAGCCAAAACTATAATCAGCTAATGCTTCCTAAAGTTTCTTCTTAAGCTGATTGCATGTTAGCCTGGGTGCAGGTTAGGCATGCTGTATGCTAATGTAATATCAGGGAAAGTTGAGTGCTGTGGCCTGAGTAGATAGATCGAGTGATATTCAAACACACACACAAACACAATGTATACTGAGATAAACCTGTCGGCTTGCATTCTGGACTCATTAGACAGGGGAACATATTAGGTGGGTGTGTTTTTAGATACTCTGAATACAAACTATGAAAAGATTCCTTTATAAACCAATATCTTGTAGTGAAGAAGACAGTCCAGAAACAAAAGGTGTCTGGTTATATAGAACAACGCCTTCACATTGAATATGGCCTGAAAGAGAAAAAACAAAAGAATAGAAGAATGATGCATTAAATGAGAAATGATGCATTAAGTTTTTGCATGTTTCACAGATCTATAAAATAATAATACATGTAAAATAGTAATAAATAGCAATACATTCAAACTATAAGCTTGTTTGGAAGAACACTTTATTGAAGTGAGGTGGTGTGAAGAGGCTAAAATAGGTGGAAAGTTGTAGATTTTGTTAAATATATTTGAATACAGAGCTATGTTTAATAAATCAGTAACTGATTTGCTTGACTCATAATTCAACTATATTAACCCTTAAATGACCTACGCCCTGGACTTTAGGAAAACTCAGCCTAAGCAAAACCAAATTGATTAATCTTCAACCATTATACTAACAACTAATTAATAAATTGTTATAATCTAGAACATTTGTTTTGCAACAGCCAAGACTTACACCCCAAAGACTTGAGAGTTGTCTCTGACTCGGACGCAACACCCCAAAGACTTGAGACTTGATTTAGACTCATACCCCAAAACCACAGGACTTGGACTCACACCCAGAGACTCTGGATTCTGACTCACATCCCAAAAACTCTGGACTCTGAATTACATCCCAAAAACTCTGGACTCTGACTCACACTCCAAAGACTCTGGACTCTGACTCACATTCCAAAAACTCAGGATTTGGACTCACAGCTCAAAGATTTGACTCAGACTCACACCCTTAAGACTTGAGACATGACTCTGACTTGTATGCCAGGGACTGGGACTTGGACTTGGATGAAGTCAGTCCTCCCCGGCTGCTAATAAAATAACTGTGTTTTCATGCTGTTTGAGCTGCTGGTTACTGTCCAACCATTTTATATGCTTTTTTGTATGCTTTTATAAGAGTCAATCAGAAAATTATATTGTGATTGGCTGAGAAAAATTGGTTTGAATGGTAGAAAATATAGCACTCAGATGAATCACCTGCTTTTTCTTGGGGACAAATCTGGGAACAGAATGCTCACATCAGTCCCTCTTCACAAGCTCTGCTTCTGATACATATTAAGCTTTAAGAGACTTAACAGACTGACGTGTCCAAGAATGACTGGACAGAAAATTTCACTGCTCAAATTCTACTCTGTCATGACGCAGAAGACTTAACAGTGATTCTTTTAAAATAAAGGAAATAAAGCATTAGACAAACAGGAAACAAGAGGTACATGAGGTTTAACGAAGAGATGAAAGTTTATTTGCAGATAAACATGAGCATCAAGTCTCAGCACAGTGTGTGACTTTACGGAAAACTCGAGAGGAAACACGTGAGACACTGGGTTCCTCAGCTTAGGAGAAACATCTGAGCAGCAGGAGAACAAGTCTCTTTCATCTTTCCATCTGGTTCAACTCTTGTCTAGGAGAGACTACAAAGATATTATGGAGAGCTGTTTTTATTTTTCACCCATCAGGTGGTGTTCACCATTCTGCATAATTTCACTTGCAAAATGCTAACTTTGAGTTATGCGATGCACAAAAATCCACACACACACACACACACACACACACACACACACACACACACACACACACACACACACACACACACACAC
>JBBPDE010202755.1:0-15849 GCA_037974605.1 Nannopetersius ansorgii
ACACATACACACACATACACACACATACACACACATACACACACATACACACACATACACACACATACACACACACAAGCATAAACAGCATTGCTAACGATGACATGCATATCATTACGGTTAACTTGCTAACCATTTGAAGACACTGACTGCTCTTCACACATGATCTTAGAAATATGGCCTCATGTAAAAGTTATTTGGGAGAAAACAGTTCATTACACATTATATCTTAACATGAATCTTGTGAAATGTGTATAAAAACAGGGTTCATGTTTATCTCATAGGGTCCTTTGAAAAGCAAACCTCTGAAATGTCTTTACAGATGGTAGATGTCTTTCTGGTCTTCTATTAAAGTTACTCCTCATGATCTTCGCACCATCTTCTCTGAAAAGCGTGAGTGGTAAGTTGCTTGTGCGGATATATTATGGAAGCAGTTGCTGATAGAAAGCACAGCTTCCAGTAACACTCTGGCACACTTCCACGTGTGTGCACACACGCGCACACACACTCGCGCACACACACGCGCGCACACACGCGCACACACACGCGCACACACACGCGCACACACACGCGCACACACACGCGCACACACACGCGCACACACACACAAGCTGCAGCATCCAGTGTATACCTAAAGTCATATACATATGCATATTTAAGTCTGTATAATTAAGGATTAAATCTCGGACACCATTACGGGATTAAATTATTTTATCAAGATAATTAGCTGATGAATCGGTTTAAGGAATACTTCGCAATTTTATTGAATATGTTGCAAACCATGTGTGGTAGTCCAATTTGAGCATTCAGAAGTTTGAACACAATGGTGAGCGCTTAGTACCAGGGTATATACAGCAATCCTTAAGTTAAATTTAATACCTTTTTTTTTTTTAAAAAACCATCACGACACAGAGTTTCAAGTGTTACTCAACGACCATTCTAATGTTTACGCAGATTTAACACTGTACAACAGAATAGATTTACAGACACACTGATGTTGACCACATATTTAACATTTATTTTACTTCGTGAGTAAAAATAAAACTACATAAAATGTGCAACGAAGACATAGTTCCAACAAACTGGCACAGGGGCAGAGAAAGTTGAGTGGCCGAGTTAACTGCTCTCGGTGAGCGCACATTCAATTTTTTGGTTTAGTGGATTGCATATGCGACCGAAGTACGTAAATGTCATCCAGTTGACATTTATGGGGGTTTTTTTACATACCAAACAATAAGCCTACCGGTTATTCCCATGACAACGCTGATGGTTGTCTGGACATAAGTTGACTACCCGGTTGTCAAACGACCACTGAATATGACGTCAGCATCAAACCTAGCGTACAAAGTTGAGCATTAAAGCAACTCCACAGCCATCAATATTTACGCGTCGAAATCATAATTTTTATTTTTAGGAAGAATAACTAAATCGTAATTTAACCAAGGAAAAAGACAGCTTTACCAGAACTTTGTCTGCCAAAGCTTGTTTACCCCCAACAAAACGTTTTTTCCTCTGATCTGCATCAATCTCAAAATTGAGCTTTAGCACCCTACGTTGACAGAAATCCGTCATAGCGAAGGAAATCTTTAATCCATGTGAGACTTCAGGATTGAGATGAGGATATTTGATTATGTGCCCAGATACGCTAAAGCCTACGTTTAAACAAACTAACGCAAACATTAGCAGATAGAATTTCACTCAAAATAGGAAACCTCATAGTCTGAAAAAAATAATACACAAAGGCAATGTGCAAAGGCCTCTAAACACCAATCACAACTCCAGGTGAGTTACTAGGTGTTCTGATGAATTGAGGTCATCCAGTAAGGTTTTTTTTTTTATCTTTAGCCATTTAAAATTCACTTGGATTATCTTAAAAGTCGCTTATTATTGAGAACCTCTGTGCTGTCTATAAAGTGTTAGCAAGTTAGCTAATCTCACTTAAATGAACAGAGGCTGTAAACCACGCTTTGCGGAGGTTTCATTTGTGCTGCTCTTAAAGTGGATGTTACCTCACAAATCTGACATAAACTAACATTCAGGGGAATTACAGAGCAAAAACAGGATACACTGAGATGCTGAGAATCACAAATGAATGACTGCACAGGAAATTATTATTATTGTAAACCGTATGGGGGTCTTGGGGTAAGTCAGCAAGGAAAGTACTTCAAGCCAAACAAACTGCTCAAGAGATAAAAGTTGTGCCAAAAACCCTGAGACAAATGAGACGTTCTGGAACGCCTGCAGATTTTTTTCCCCAATGAAAAAAAAATCCACAATGGGACAGTGGAGAGTTAGGAAATGACAGAGTCATTTTTCCTACGCAGAAATTCCACCGTCTCCCACGACTGCAAACATCCCCCCACATCACTCCCTGTCTCGCACACAAACGCCATTCCTTTCACCTCTCATTCCCCCCAATCTCAGCCAACTCCACACAGGCCAGAGGAGCCAGATTGCTTTGATGGTTAACCTTTCGGAGCTGGAGGCCCAGATTTCCAGATGACAATTCCAGATTTCCTGCGTGTCCTCTAATCAACAGACTCCCGGCGCTCACTTTAAAAGGAATATGTGTCAGTCAGAAAAACCTACAGTCACCAAAAATGACAACTGATAACTGAGACCTGCTATGCGCTCCTAGCTATGTTAGCATGTTTAGTCCATCTATGCCTTTAGCAGTCATTCATTACAAACCAAGACTGCACAATAGATCATCTGTTAGTCACTATCTCAATACTGGTCATACAATACCGATATCACACAAGACTGCAATATGCAAACAAACCTCTAACCTCTTGTGCTGTTCTTGTGTTGCACTATAGTCCTGGATGCACGCTATGTCATGTCAACTCTGCACTGTGTGTATGGTCATAATGACAAAAAAACATACTTGATTAGACTTGAACAAGTAACATTGTTTCTGACAGGGTAACCAATCACAGCTCCAGGCAAGTGGATATTCTGATTAATTGAGATCTTCGTGAAATCCAACAAATGTCTAGATTTAAACTATTATAACTGTTGTCAAATCGATGCATAAGTGCAACACTGCAGGTTAATGGAGATTCAAGATTGCAACTAATTCAACATCATTTAATACAGAACTAAATGACAAAGCCTTGATAAGCTGATGTTTTGGTTACATACCTTCATAAAGCGCTGTTATTGAGTTTCTCTCGTCTCCTCATATTCCTTCATAACTACTAGGGCCACTGTAACCACAGCAACTGCTTCTGCCGTTGTTTAAGAAACGCAATAGCCCAGCCAAACGAGTAAAACTCAAATGAGTGACAACAGTATTGAGATGAACGTTGTCATCTCACTGATCGTGAGATATGTGGCTGCTCTGCAGTCAGGCAGAGAACCAGAGTGAATTCTCAATACAAAGAAATGCATGGTCAATTTTGGTGTGGAACCCTAGTGCACAAGCAAAAACCTCACACAGCATTTTGTAGAACTGTTAAAAATAATAATAATAAACTTACCCCACTGAAGGGTTAATTGTTTGGTGTTGTGTGGTGGGTAATACCAATAAGTGCCCCTGACACCCAACGTCACATTCGCCTACATCTCTAAAATGATTCAACCTAGTTGTTAAGTCAGATGCCACAAATCGCATAACAGTCAAACACATACAAAAAAGCAACGCTTTGTACAGCTGCAGCTCCACCATTTGATGCAAAGCTCCTTTTATCAACCCTACAGGCAGCACATGCTCCCGCTTTCACATGGATGACTGAAATAGCACCAACTCTATTAATAATCTCTCTGAAATGGCCATTTTTTTGGTGAGCCTGGAGTCTTTCAGTTCCACCTTAAATTATGCAGCTGTGATGTTCTAGTACTGCCTGTGTTGTTTTGTGCTGCACAGGTTCCAGAAAGATAGTTTTTCTTGCTTCCTTCACATCAGCTGAGATCAAGTGTGCAGAGGAACAGAGAGGAGAAAATGGGGAAAAAACTGTTCAGTACTGAAAGAGACAAAACATTCAGCTTCAAAAGAAGCACCTCACCAAACGCAGAAATTCTCCAGAAAGATAGGACAATGTGTTTAATCGGATGTTCCACAGAAATGCCTCAAACGCCTAAGGGATTCTGAGCAATAGCAGGGAGGGCCACTTAAAGAGACTGAAGCCTAAGGAGAAGGTTAATCTATCACTGCTGGAGCTTCAGACACTGTGATTAGGTCAGGATTCAAAGTCTCTGCTGGGGAATCAGTCCTACTTCTTGAGAAATCTCCATCATTTCTAATTGGCCCATGCTGAGATGTGATTTGTCCTGGCTGAAAGAAACTCCACCCAGAGAGAACAGGGTTTTTTGTAAGACCTATATTCTTACATACCTTTTATTTTTGTTTGGATTTAGTGTCGTGGGGACAAATATATAACCTTTTATATAATATCACACATTTTCATGGCCTGACAAGAACATCTGAATGTTCCGCAATGTTCTAACAGCTGATCAATGCTGCACATTAAAATAAATGCAAAACTTAATCCGTTTTGTTGGGGTTTTTTATATGTGATAGTCGATCTAATGCTAAGGATACGCCAAAACAGCTGACACAACCAAGAAACACACTCACTATTTCAGACTGTAAAACAAATCTTTACATTTTGTGCTACGACACCTGTCAAAGTAGCACCAGCCAACGACCCTGTAGAGCTGTTGAGTTCACTACAAGTCCTTTTAAAAATGTTTCATGGAGTATTTGTCTTGCCCCTTAATTCATTCATAACTACTATGGTACTAGAACTGTCAAGCAACTGCCGCTTGTGTTGTTGTACAACAAACAGTCCCCCTGTCAAACCAACCAAAGTTGGTGGTGTTCTGTTCTGTTGTTGGCTGCACCACAGTCCTGGGCTGTGTTCGAAAAGTGCACTCGTTTACTACATTGTGTTTGCTATGTAGGTGGGTTAACTAGTGAACAAGGGGAGGCAACGTTTAAATAATTTCAGACACTCTGGATTTTACGCAACACTGGAGTAGCCTACTAATGTGATAGGGATTGCAGCATTTATTATCTATTCATTATTGCCTGTGAATACACAAAATGGTTTTGTAGTGCACTAACTAGTGGGATAAATTGACAGCTCTAATTTTTTCTTATTTTGCTTCCAAAAATCCAGACCATGTTTTTGTTTGTTGACCCACACAGTGACCTACGTATGAATCATTTAAGCAGAACAAAACCCCTTCAACTGCAGGCCTAAACCAGGGAAGAAACAGCTGCAGACGATTCCAGATGATCAGGGAGTGATCAGTGCTGAATGCTGAGTGGTTGGAACTCCTTTATCTAGATAGGTTGTGTCTCCAGGCACTTTGCAGCCTGTTACAGTAAAACATTTGTTCCCAATTTCCAATTTCTTTCATTTAATCTACAACAGGTCAAAGGCAAGACAATCGAACAGGAATAGGACATTTATTTTTGCACTAACAAGGCGATTCAAAGAAAAATCTATTTAAATGGGGGTGCTGCAGGTAAAGGGTTTTGGTCGCCAGAAATGAAAAACAGAGCAGCATGTCGGAGTGTCACATAAAGTGCAGCTGCAATCAGCTGTTTCTGTTTCCTGTGTCTGGAGCTCAACTGTAGTGAAAAGCATTAGTAACGGCACATTTAGCAGGTGATGAGACAGAAGTCTGCAGAACACAGACTGACTCTGCTGATGCCTTTACTGTTTGTCTGTCTGCGTATTTAAGAAAAACTGTTCAGTCGAACAAAGTAAATATTAGAGCTGCGTGATATGAAGAATATCAGTCCTGCAATTTTACTGCTACATAATGTGACTGTGATGCCTTTCGAGAAATGAAGGTGCCAATATCACTAAAAAGGCATAAAGTCTGTAATTAGCTTTTCAAATGATACAATTACTCCTCCAATCCAGTTCTTCTATCAAACATGATGTCACAAAACCATCACATCTAAATGCATGTCCTTAATCTGGTTACAGCAAGTTTAGCCCCAATTCACAGGTTTTAATAGTTAAAGACTGGAACAGTAACACTGGGAGACTGGTTAGAGACTCATTTGAATACTGTAGCCTTCTTTTTTTTTCAGAATTGCAGAGACAGTTATGGTCAATAGTGCAGCCCTATAGTGCAGATGTTAATAAATAATGAGGTTAATGTTCTGAAAAGGGTGTCAGTGATGCAGATAATAGATAATCCACAGATACATCTATGATATAATGACCATAAAAGGCCACACTATGCATTATGTATTATGCATAATACAGAATAAAAGGTCAAGGTCAACAAACGTTTTTATAGCTTTATAGACACAGACACACACAGAGATAATACACACAGGCCCTGGTGTGAACAACACTAGATCATGAGCTTCCTGTGTGCAGGCAGGGTGGATGTGTCTGAAAACCAAAGGCACGTTCCTGTGGAGCAGAAGGCTTTAGCGTTAGTGACCTGGTTTAGTGTAATTCACACCCACAGTCTCCCCGCAGAGGCTAAAACGCATAAACACGCGCTCCAAAACACACACGCCCGCACACACAGCAGCATAATGCAGATCTCATCACACACACACTCTACAGCCTGTAATATCTGACCTTGTTTATGCGCTGTGTTTGGGTTCGGGGCAGGTTCTCAGAGCCCAACTCCCACATTCAGCTACCCTGCTTCAGCTTTCCTCTTGACTTTATTCTTTCATTACCTCAAATCAGGGTTTAATCCGCACTCTGGAGCCACACACACTCCTGTACACAGGATCACTAGAAACACACTCGTGACAGAAGCGGGAAGCGATTGAGGAGAGGACGGATTAGTGCGGCCACAGTGCCGTTTATATTTCACTTATTCGGCCAGAATGTTTCCCGTGTTCATAGTGCAGAAATAGAGTTTGAGGATTAAAGAGGGACATCTCAGTACAGAACACAGTGTGATGTGTGATGATTATCACTGTGTGATGAATACAAACATTGAATTCAGATTTCAGAATTAGGGACATTTATTTATCCCAGAGGAAATTGTTTAAACTTAGATCGGTTTGGGGTCGAGTTCAGACTCAAAACATAATGTGTGTAGAGTCGGATCAGACAGAAAATTCTGGGTCCTCAGGATATTGGCTGTCTGTACTATGTGAAAAATTATCCCCTAATCAATCGCAGTGTTTCTGATACGATCACAGCTCCAGGTGAGTTCCTGGTTTTCTGATGAATCGAGGTCTTCATGTAGTCACAAGTCTAAGCACTTTAATCTTTATCCATTAAAGGTGTGGGTGAATCGGTGCATAATGGGTGGGGTTACACTGCTGTCACCAGAATAAAGAGACAAATGTAAATGTGTTGGTTTTATGACATCACAAAAAAAGATTTGAAAACAGACTTTTTTCTAGCTAATTTTCAATTTATGGACTGTCTGAATGGGGGGAGGAAATGTGATGATATGGGCCCTTTAATATCTTAAAAGATCAAAACATCTGGCCGAGTATCAGAGCTCTGCTTCAGATAGCTGAAGTAACAGAAGTGAGGATGTTTGATGGGAACTGACCAGGATTGGAATAAGTCAGTGACTAGCTATTAAATGATTTAGATTTTATCCTAAATTTGTTGAAGTTTTACAATGCAAGTACAAGGCAGGTAACAGCACTCATGCAGAATTTAAATAAAACCAGACTCTGTGTATTTCTGCTGGTAACGTTTCGCTGCCATGGCAAAAAAAAAAAAACACAAACAAACAAGCAAACAGCTTGCAACAGCGTAGACCCAACAAGTCATTAATAAAATTTGTTGCTAACCAATGTCTAATCATTTTTTATTGATTTCACCAATTCATTGCTGCAGCTCTAATCAACTGGACTGTAAAGGAATCAGAATTGTCCATAAACATTTATGACTAGTAGGTCTAAATACATCTGTTTTTCATAATCTGCCCTTTAAACTGTATCACTGTCGTCACTACTTAATCACAACACGAGTCTGTGCGCGAGGGTGTGCGTGTGTGTTATATAAGCTCTTAATCTAAAGTGAATTGTATTTAAAATGTAATAAATTAGCTCCAGTCCTCATGAAGAACCAAGTCTGATTCAGTCAAACGTCCTGCGTGACCTTCTGTGTGATTTAGTCCTCAAATACTTAAATGAAAGCCTTGTGTTTGAAGCCGTCTGGGCTTCCTGAACATTACTCATTTTGTGTGTGTGTGCGTGCGTGCATGCGTGCATGCGCGCGTGCATTACACGTTCTTCCAACCTCACATCTGAGGCGCGAGTGAAGGAATGATTTTAAATGTGAATTTTATTTTGCCCATTAGTGTTTTAATCAGTTGTCACCATGAGAGCAGCCTGTTCCTGCTGGTTCCTCACACCGATCTGCCGATTTCACACTCGCACACACGGACCAGCTGTTACAGAAGTATGTGCACACTTTGTTGTTGTTTTGGCTTGGTGTTCAATTGAATTTTAAACGACAAGGAGATTTAGCGAAGGCTGTAAATGTTTCTGACCCACAAGAAACCTCTGCAGAAGCTCTGAGAGAGAGAACAAAGGGAAGTGTAAACAGAATTCGCCCTCAGGGCTAAAAAAACAGGGCTGTGGAGGACCTCTTTTTGAGACAGGAGCATCAGAAGCATGCTTTATCATGTAAAAGATGACAGTGAATGCCATTTTTGGCATGAATGCCAGTGGTTTTTACTCTGCTGAGTAAACAGCACTGGACACCAGATAGGGCTTCAGCTTCATCTCTCTATGTTGTGTGATTTTGCGAAAACCCCACTTGGCAAAGCAAAGGTGTCTGGCACATCATGGAACCCAGCTTTACATTCTGCTTGCTAAGATGCTAGACACGACAGTTTAAAAAAATAATAATTATAAAAAAATTTTTTAAAGAAACACCCCAACCCGGAACAGCTTTACCCCAAACAATAAAACGTAAAGTCTGCCTTCGATTCTGCACCCAAACCCGCAATGAAATCAAGTCATGCAAACAAGCCAGAACCAAAACCTGCCTACAAAAAGTGCTGTAATCAAAAAATCTAATTAAATGAGCCAAAAAGCTTCCATCCCTAATAGGCACGAAGCAAAATGCTGATTAGATCCACCTCCTGCACCGCACAGGAAAGCACAATCTGCTGATGCTGATTCTAATGCTAACGTACCATAACTCACACAGCCTCCCTGAGTAGACAAGACCGGAAGAGCGAGAACATCTGCTATTGATCTACGAACATCAGGAGGAGGAGAACTAAAGCTCTGTTCCTATTTCTTCCTAACATAGCAAAGAACACAGTTCAAGACTTATATAATGTGAATGTACAGTATGTCTAGAATATAATGTGAATGTACAGTATGTCTAGTAAACACAAATGTCAATCATTTTCAGCGATTCTACCACACCACACCTAAATCTTGCTGACAAATATTTTCTAGCAAAACTAGTTTTTCTGCTTCAAATGCCCTTCACTGATAATAAACAGCCTCGTGCTGCCTATTGCTTTCATCAAGTTTTTAAAATACAATGACAAACCACACACATCATTAAATGCTGCTAAAATGACATGCCAAAGTCTTAAAAGCCCCACTGACCAACAAGGCGATTCCGAGCAAAATACAGGGAAATGAGGCTTAAGACATTTGTACAGTACTCTGAAAAAGATTAAGGAGAAATAAGAAATAAGGAGTCCAGTAGACGAATGCTGGTCTCTTTAATTAGATGTAGTGAGGAGCTGTTTGTGGAAACACTGAATAAAACTCTTCATATAGTTTGTGGATCTGCATCCAAGAGTCAACACGTTTTCACACAGTCTGTCACTTTGTTCACAGAACGCCAACACTTCCAATCAATCACACACATTTTTAACTTCTCTGTTCTTTTCTGTGGCTTCTTGGAGGTGTAAGTGAGGCACCAGCTGTTGTGGAGGTGCTAAATGAAGAGACAGGCTAATACTCTCTCCGCTGTGAATAAGGGTAGGATCCCGGGCACCCAAACAACCCTATTGAGGGTGTAATGATTTCTACGGAAATGGGAAAGTATCTGTGATAAGCACGCTGGTCTCTTCTGAACTTCTCTCATTTCCTGTCTTTTATAGAAACCCCTGTCAATCAAAACTGGGCATCTGGGTGCCTTCGATCACAGCAAAGTGGGTGGGGTCGAATGGACATTATCTTGGCACACAACCGGACAGTATGGATGAAATTACACCTTTTTGGATTTCGAGTATTTATCGTCCCCCCATATTTCTTTATAACTGCTGTGGTACTGTAACCATAGCAATCATGACTTGTGCTGTTGTACAACAACCAATCATACTGCCAAATGAGTCAAAGTCAAAGAAGCGACACCAAACTTTGTCATAGTGATAAGCTGATGTTTGGTCAGGCACAACCACAGCAAATACAAGAACAGTTTATGACACAATCTAACAGACTGCTGAATTTGTGTGAAACTCTCAGGCACCCAAATACACACCTATTGAGGGTGTAACAGTTTCATTACAGTGCTTGCTTTGCATAAGCAAAACGACTCACACAGCCATGGATAGAAGAAAAAAACTCTCCCATTTTAAGGGTTACATGTTACACGTACCTAATCCCACTCCAAGACGCACTGCACAATAATCTCCATAGACAAACAGTGCCAACAGAGTGGGTGACCTAAGGTCACCATGCCCCAAACCAAGCATCAGCTAGAGGTCTATAAAAGCCCCCTCAGCTTAGAGTATAACCATTCTGTTTAGTGATGGAGCTCCATTGATTACCTTTGGTTGAGTAGCAATAACCCAACCGCAGTAGCAGCTCTGATGGCTGAATGCCATCAACCCCCGCCCCCCAACAGCTGGTGTAAAACATTCAGAGAAGAACAAGCCTTACCTGCAGCAAAAGGGGGACACACTCTGCTTTAGATCCCCTGGAATAATGGGTGCTTATTAGTAGGTACATTCAACAGCCAAAAAGCTAAAGGTTTTGTAGTTTTCTTTGGACTAAAAAGCATAAAAGCACAAACTTAATGCTGATTATGTCGAATACACAGCCCAGAGTTATATTTCTTTTTGTGACCATGCAACACAATGCAGGGGTTAGCGAACCCCCAGTGGTGAAAAGCTGCAGAGCTGCAGTGATTCGCTGAGTCAGGTACAGTACTGTGCAAAAGGCA
This sequence comes from Nannopetersius ansorgii, assembly GCA_037974605.1. Lineage (NCBI taxonomy): Eukaryota > Metazoa > Chordata > Actinopteri > Characiformes > Alestidae > Nannopetersius > Nannopetersius ansorgii. The sequence continues at coordinate 11,094 of JBBPDE010202755.1, forward strand.
CTGGCAAAAACAAGATTTAAAAACTATTCAGCAATGAGGGTCTTGTTTACATAAATATTAATATACTAAATAAAACTACAGCAAATTGTGATTTTACGTTCAGTTTATCTATGTGTTCCTTCTGGTCCAGTACTACTTATAGTTTCCATCAGACACCTGGTTTGACTCAAGTCAGTCCTTCATTGAATTAAATCAGGAGCTTCACAAATCAGCTGGAGGAACGTAGAGGGAATCAGGAACCGAACCTGTGTTTCCTTCACCAGCTCACAAAATACTTTTGTACAAACAAAACAAATCTCATTACATTTTACTGCTTTCGTGTTTGTTTTTGGCTGGCAGAAAGACACTTTATCACACACAGAGGACAATAGATTTAAACTTTGCATAGGAGCCTTAGACTTTGTCACAGTGTGTCCTGATGTATAAAATTTAGTTAATGTTTTGTCCTGGTCTTCCCTCCCCGGTCAGGTCAACATTCCACCCCAAGCCCATTTGCAACACCACACTCATTTCCTTGTACAAACCCTGAGCAGTTATAAACCCCAAAACCGCAGCTATAAACCCATAAACGCATCACAAAAAACGTTTCTTACTACCAATTTGTGCATTCGCTTCGATCAAACAGAAGCTTACAAAGCTGAAAAGGACAACCAAACCTCCACGCACCAAAACACGTTACATGTAGGTCAATCTAAGTTTGTAAACAATTGAACCCATTTCTATCAGTTCATTCATCATTAAATTGTTCATACTGTGTAAAAACATTAGTGATGATGGAAAAACATTTAATGATGGATAAAGAAGGAGTAACAAGTTTCTTTAAACACAAACTCTTTAAGTCAGTAGTGCCTAACTGCAATACAGCATGAAAAGCTTGAGACCCTCATTTCTTTATGTTTTGCTTTGAATCACCTTACTGGTGCCAGCATACTATTTTATTCCTGTCGAACTGTCTTATCTTTGGCATCTTGAGTAGATTAAATGAAAGAAATATGAAGTAACGTTTTGCTGCTACAGGCTACAAAGTGGCTAAAGATATAAGGTTCCTAGATGAAGGTGTTCCAACCACTCAGCATTCAGCACCACCAGTATACTGATCACTGCCAGATCATCTGGAATCGTCTGCACCTCTTTCTTCACTGGCTCAGGCCTTAAGTTAGATGTACTTTGTTATTTTTCAATTACTCATAAGTAGGTCACTGTGTGGCTTAACAAAGAAAAAACAATCATCTGAAATTGGTCAGGTTCTAGACTAGAAAGGAGTCTTTGAACCTCCTTTTGAGCCTTGAGAACTGTTCCTCGAGACTACATTAAAATACAGTCTAGATCTTGGAACTCAATTTCCAAACTTTCCAAAATTATGTAAAATAAAACTAGGGATGCACAACTGAAATCGCCAATCGTCAGTTTTTGCTCAAAACACACAATCTCTAATTGTCCAATTTGGCAATTATCATTTTGACTGATCTGTGTGTAATTTAATGGGTCAGGGAGGAGCTCTGGCACTTTCACTTTGATTCACGTCATTAAAAAAAAAAGATAGAGATTATTCATTCATGGACCTTTAAAGACAAAAAGAGATTTATATCGCAAATGTGTTTAGCCTTTACAGTGTGAGCATCAGGTTAAAATTAAGCAAAAAACAACAACCAGTTCTGCTGTACAGGCATCAGGATTAAGATGAGCCATAAAGTACATTCCTAGTATAACCAGTGCAGAGACTTTGATATGTAGCTACCTAGTGCCAAAGGATTGCTTAAAACCTCTTAAGAGAATTCCTCAAGTGTTAAACAACCCATATGGCACACAGGTTTTATAAATATATCTATTACCACTGCCACATTTTTCACATACCGCCCCCTCAAAGAAGCTTAAAACACACAGTCCAGCTTATTCCATTTTGTCTGCTGTAAGAGTCGCAGGTAGCGTTCATAAAGTTGGAAACAGAAACCTGACTCATCTCCCTCACCACTTCAGCAAAACAGAGTTAACTAACTGCTCCTTCACTTATAACATTTATTCATTTATCATGACAGACACACACACATATATATACAAATACATATATATATATATGAGCAATGCGTGTTTTATCACTTTAATATTATTAAATATATTAAATAAATCAAAAAGGAATAAATAGCAATAATATACAGTAAATAGTGACTTTATGGCAGTACATCAATATATACATATATACATATATATACACACACACCAAACACTGTTTCTGAAAGCTGAAAAAAGTAATCCCCCTAAATCATAACAATGCCATAATATCCCACCAGCCACACAGGTTTATTGACCTTTCGAAATAAACGAACGGCACAATATAACCAACCAACACACACACCAACTCACAACAGCCGACCTTCACCAGCCAGCATGGGGTCATTAGTCAAATAACTAAATGGCATTTGCAGCCCGTTTCCCTGAGCCTTTTATAGTAATTAAACACTTGGCCACGCTCACACACACACACACACACACGAAACAGAGAAACACAGCCACAACAGAACCCACTCCCTCACTCAAGCATATACAACACACACCCGAGAGGTGCCAGAGGACATCCAGCGAGACACAGCAGCCCTGAACCACAGCCAGGGGTGAGGGGGAGGGAGCAGCACTTTCAGTATTCACCATGTATCAAACATTAAAGGTCCCATGACATGAAAATTTGACTTTGAGATATTTTAACATTAATAACAGTTCCCCTAGACTGCCTATGGTCCTGCAGTGGCTAGAAATGGCAATAAGTGTAAAGAGTGCTTTGATCATCCTGCGTCGCCGTTGAGAGAACGACAGCTCAGATGGTCCAATCTTGAATTTGCCCACCCAGAGAATTTCGCTCCCCCGAGCGAAGCATGGCAGTTGCTTGGTGCTTAAATGTACTAATGAGCACAAATGTATTTTTTTAGTTCCTTCATGTGAGCTTTGAAGAACCAGTGGATTAATTTTATTTTCTCTGGAAATGCGGCGACAATACAGAGCTGAATTGTTTTTGTTGCTTTGCTTAGAGCTGGTTAAAGTTTAATCTGACACATACTTTGGGTCTAAAACTTTTATCATGTTAATGAATCGATTTTTTTTTTACTATTTTGCAAGTTACTGAACAGTACAACCAAACTACTGTTGCTTCTATAAGAAGGGCATCAAGCACACTAGCAAATCATGCGAATTGGCTGAGGAAAAAGTTAGGAAGAGCATGGAACCACAAAAGTAGTTTATTTAGATGATACTGCGATATCTGTTTTGGCAGATCGTTAACATGGATCATCTTCTCAAAATCTTATATAATCATATCGCCCCCCTAATGAAAGGTCTATTCTGACAGCTAATGGAGTGATGGGAAATGTTTAAAAAAGCCAAACAGTGATAATAAATCACACTCTACTTTCAGAGACTTATTTAGAAGTGTTCAAAAACAAGATAGGAGGATAGTAAAAAAAAAAAGTCCAGTAAAACAAAGAAACATTAACACAATGAGGTAAAAACACTACACATGTTACAGTATTTCAGTAATTGTAAGAATTTCAGATAATTTACCAAAGAAGGGTCATTTTTACATTTGACTAGTGGTGCACTTTTAATTTATTTAAGTATTTTTGCCCATTAAATACATTCCACGCAATTATATAACGACAATATAGGGCATAATTATTTCCTTTAATGTGGGCACAAGCGGAAGCATCAGTCATTGCTAAGCAACCATCAGCGGCGCTCTCCATTTCCTCCAACGAAAAACCCTTGCTGTAACTCTGCTACACGATTTATTTACACAGAAAAGAAAAAAAACGCCGTAGTGTTTGGGTGCACCCCATTCTACGCGCACCATTCAGCGGAGCTTTTATTTTTCTTTTGGATCTTCGGATCACATGCGTGCCGAACCGTGGAGAGGTGATCCGTTGCACCACTACATTTGACCCTTCTTTGGTAAATTATCTAAAATTTAATTAATCCTAATTATTGCAGTCTTTAAAATTAAATTAATCCTGGTCAATCTACTGTAATTATTTTTCAAGTAATTTTAGTGCAAGGCCACTAACAGCATGAAAACATGAAAATAACTGGTAAACAAACAACTATCACTATTAGACAATAAACAGTCTACCTAATTAATGCAATCACTTTTATTTCACGAAAAGTCAGATCAAAAACCAATTAAAAACAAACAACATGTCTATATTAGGTCCACAATACAAAAAGCCAATTTCTCAAAGCCAGGAGTGTGTGATACTGTGATACTGACAGAGAGCCCATGATCTTGGCACTGTAATCAATCTTACACACATGCACTCTCAAAAGGAAAAGAAAAGCAGAGCAAAGAAATTCCCACCTACTAAGTCAAATATTGTGCTCTGACCTTCGCTGCATGTTGTAAACTGTGGAAATAAGCAGGTTATCAGGAGTGATGAAGCCCGCTGACCTTTAGAGCATGTCTGGTTAACGTCTGTGAATCAGCTAATCTCTCAGAGAGCCTCAGGCTGTTGCAGAAATTGGGCCTTTCCTGGAAAACCGATTCTGGGGGAATCATGACATCAGGAGTGACATAATACTACCTTTGAGATAGGCCGCCACAATTCAAACACTGTGTGTTATCGCTTCTTAACAATCCAGGGTCAACACCCAACATCACGCGAGGTTCAGTGTGTTATGCAAGTGCTGAGGTCCTAATATGTGGGTGGAGGTAGCTCAGTGGGTAGGATACTTGCCTCTGGACCAAGAGGTCACAGGTTCGAATCCTACCTCCAGC
>JBBPDE010202804.1:0-15844 GCA_037974605.1 Nannopetersius ansorgii
GGCATATGTGCAGGGCCCTGCAGCCCCAAAGCCTGACTTGACTGGTCCCCAGGACAAATAAGTTTGAGTAACGCTGGGTTAGAGAACAAATGTATGGTTAATGTTTGTATCTTTAAAATTGGTCCATCAGAAAAGCTGTTCTAGGTTATGAAATATGGTTTGATTAAATAAAAGTCCAGTCAAATACAGTCCTGTATAGTTTGGCAAGGCTTTACAAGAAGATACCATTCATTTACATGACTTCATGTGTTATATAACATCAAGTTAGTGAGTGAACATTAAGTACCGGGTCTTTTGACAACACTATTTAAATGTTTAAGTTTATAAATAAGTAGAGTGTGTTATTCAGTCATGTTTGTTTAATTATTGTTTGTTATTAATAAAAAAAATTGTTTAATTCCTGTTTTTGTGTTTTGCTTTGGTACCGAAATTGGTACAGAGAACCGTGGATTTTCACCGGTATTGGTACTGAATACTGAAATTTTGGTACCATGACAACACAAATAAGGAGTGTTGGGAGCATTGAAAAGATGAAAATGTGCTGGACTGGGTTCTCCAGAACTGGTTTTGGAAAATTTCGTGTAATAACAAATTACACACAACTATACAGAAAAGGTCCTCTAACCCAGCGTTAGTCAAACTTATATGTCCTGGGGACCAGTCAAGTCAGGCTTTGGGGCTGCAGGGCCCTGCACATTCCACACTAACCGGTGGAAACGAGGAAGACACGCTGACAGAGACACTCGGGGCGTGTTTTCTGAGCCTGTTTCTGTACTTTGTTTTCGTGGCTCTCATAACGCGTGTGTGTCCGTGAAAAGTTTGGAGCGAATGAGACAAAGGGGCGGGCCGTGAAGTCGAGGGGGCGGGGCGGGGCGGGGCACGCAGTGACAGCATCGCTGAGATTGGACCTGATCTGACTGAATTTTGATTGGTGAAGAAGTGAGGCTCTGCGGACCGGCAGGGACTCTCTCACGGACCGGCACCGTTACGCGGCCCATAGTCTGAGAAACGCTGCTCTAACCCACTTCTGGAAGAAGTGAAAGTAAACGTTTGTCATATGTGAACACACCACTGCACACAGTGTGAACAGCACGAAATTCAACCTCTGCATTTAACCCATTCACCAAGTGAAGCAGGGGTCAGCTACGAACACAGCGCCCGGGGAGCAGTGCGTGGAGACCAACTGCCCCACTAGGCTACCAACTGCTCTAACAAACTCATAGTTGTAGTGGCAAAGGTAGGCTGCACATAGCACTAAATGTAGGCGTGCCAGTAATTGTGACACAATATAAATGAATGTAATGGTTTTAATCATGGAACTCATCTAAAGAATGAATTGATCTATTCTTTTTAACAGTACTGGTCAGGGCCTGCCAGCTGTGGTCAGGACAGAGGGGAGCCTGTTTTTAAAAGCACACACCCTCTTTTTAGTTGATGAATGTCTGTGCTGGGTGTGTCCCAGTAACATCGTTCTTGTGCAAACATCACATTCCTTTTTTCTGCTACACAATCATCCAAGCAGAAATCATATCTTGTCTATCGGAAACATGTGACCGTGCAGAGCAAATGTGGGAGAGGAGAGGTTTTACATTGCACAGCCGGTGACAGAAACCTTCTAATTATCGAAAACAGTCATTTCTGAAAGGCAGGGATGGAGGAAAGGAGAGGACAGGCTTGCATAAACCTGCAGGAATCCCAGCCTGGGCATGTCTAACTGTTCTATGGCCTGGTTGAGTGTATTGTCAGTCAGTTGTACAACAGGCTTCAGCAATGTTCTCATTCTCCACATTCCAGGACAACAGTGTAACAGACGAGACGAAAGAACGACTGGCCTCGTCCAAAATACTCAATATGGCCAAAAGTATGTGGACACAAGAAATATATTCACCATTTACATTTACAGCATTTCTCAGATGCTTTTATCCAAAGTGACTTCCATTCCCTACCTACAGGGGACAGTCTCTCCGGAGCAACTTATGGTTAAGGGTCTTGCTCAGGGACACAGTGGTGGTGCTGAAGGTAGGATTCGAACCCATGACCTCTTGGTCTAGCATCACCAGCTGATCTCTGAGGAAGAGGTCATTGTTTTAGACCACACACTTTTTCCACTAATGACCTTATCCAGTTATTTTGGTTAAACAGGGCTGTCTTATCTTCCTCGTCAATTCCCATCTCTAATATTTGGTATGTCTGTTTAGTATATTTATGTGAACAGCATAAGATTAAACAGTATGCCCCATTTGAACCACCTGGGTTCAGATATTGGGTGTTTCTTGATATATGTTCTTTTCATGGGCTTTCATGTAATTTTATCAGTTATGGACCTAACATGGCTCCAATTCAGTGTTCATCTATCCAAGTACACATCAAACACCCTGAAAAGATATCAAGATATTGTCATTTTCAAATCTATATAAATGCAAATGTGATTGAAGAAGAATAGCAGCACAATAAAATGAAACGTTAGAAGCTGTCCACTGGGGAGTTATGCTATTTAGAACAGGGGCGCGGACTACTCATGTGGTCCTTAGGGGCACCAAGTTGATGATCCCTGCTATAGCAGTTTAATTGAGTACATTTCAATTTACTATTAAACCTCTTGCATGATGTCCACCATAAAATATTGCTTAAACGTCCTGCAACAGCTATCGGTTTTATCTCAGCAAGAGATGCACAAGCAGTACTGTGTAGATACTTTAAGACGTGCACAGTACTTAAAACAGTATCATGGGCCATTCTTCCATCAAAGTGGTTTGTAAACGAAACTGGTAGTTTATGACTCCTTTCAGAAATGGCACTAGTTTTCAATGAGCGACTTTACCAGCATAGTGTTGTGGGCGTTGTGAGTTTTCAAAGTATGATTGCCATGGATACCAGAAAATAAGGGAAGTTTCAAATGTACTGTTTTTACTAGGTCACTTTCAGAAGCCATTTAGCACGACTGATCTGCTGGTACAGCACACTAAATCTCAAGCACAGCGGTTTTGCAGTCATTTTGTTTCCATTATATCCTGTAATTGTGTTGCACTATTGCTTTAAATTCTCTAGTGTCTAGTATCTTTTATTCTGTTGCATTGAGCAAGTAAATGACAAAATAATTTCCCTTCTGTCCAATGCCCTCTATTATTAAGTCTGAGCTTATTTACACTAGAAAACACATCAAAATGACTGTCTATGGAAAAAAGCACTGCACTGCACATATGGCAGATAGAGATATGGTTTAAAAAGTATGGAGTACTTCTTGCTTTCAAATAGGTTTAGCACTACAATATCACAGCCAGGGTCAGGACATGACTGAAGACTAAACTGTTCAAGAGTCTTGTGATGCTCAGCAAGCCCTGAAGCAAGACATGAAGATGTGTGTGTTTCTGTTTACCATGAAATAAACAGCCATCTGTTTTTTTCTCTGTGTTTTAATAACAAATCCTTTAACAAAAATACTTCGTTCTGTAGAACCAATTCACACAGCAGTGACTGATGACACCAGATAACGACTAATCAGCCAGGAATCAAAGTAAGTGGCACTCCAGACTGGGAATGAATGGAATGTAGAAACCAGACAAATGATGACTATTAAAGTTGCTGCAGTTTTCCAGTAACACACCAGACTGTGGTGGGCAGTCACTGTGTGTGGAGGTGCTCGGACAATAACAGGCAGTTTCAGTGCTTCAGTTCTTCCTCTTGCTCTTGCTGGTGGTTTTGGCGGGAGTCGCCATGGGAACAGCCGCCTGGTAAAGAGCTGCCGATACTTTGTTGATGTAGTAGAGGGCAAAGAGTGAGAAAATCAAACTGTAGACAGAAGCACAGAGGAATCAATGATGAGATAACTTCCTTCTGTGTGAAAATCTTTCATAAAAATATTCATAAGTTATTTTAATCTGGGAAATATAAGAATATCATCAGACCTTCTACATATTATATTGATTACATTTGAAACACATTTGGCTTGGGGACCCTAAGTATCTGCTAATGCTACTTATAGCTCTATTGCTGATGATGAGGAGTAACGCAAAAGAGTGGAACTGTTTTAGAATTAATAATTTGTCTGCTGTACAACCAGCAGTAAAACTTTAAATACAGTCAAATTAGCTGTCGCTTGACACAAGAAATGTGAACAGTTCTAAGAATAAGCAAACAATACAAAAATGTATATAATTTGTGTAATATTCTATTTAAATTTGCCATTTCATATCATTTAAAGTGCTTAAAATGTACACAGTTTTAAAATAGATTCAAGATTCAAGAATGTATGTGCCATTTGCGCATAAGACCAACAGTCCAACATTGGAATTCTTGTGCAGAGCTCTCTGAGTCAAGACACCGTTTTGAAAAGAAAAAAACCCCAGAAAGACAAGAAATGAAGACGAGAATAGAGCAATCCACTAATAGTACAGACTATATAAAAACAATGTACAAAGAAGGTGGTAATATCTACACAAAGGAGAATCCAAGTTGCATTGCAGATATTGCACATTTATAATATTGCACCTGTTTCACAGATCTAACTGCTTCAGTTAAGATATCACACCTTTACACAGACCATGATTTATCACATTGGTGAGGTGAGGTAGTGTAGTGTCATTTTAAGTATTCAGTGTTTTTGTTTTGCCATCAGTCTGACTGTGGCGGGGAAGAACCTGTTGAAGAACCTTGTTCTGTGTTTGATGATGCTGTCCGCTCTGTTGTGTCTCAGATTGTACGTACAGTGTCTGAGCAGAGAGGGAGCTGGATGGAGTGAGTCCCAGATACTTCCCTCTGCTCTTTTCCAACAGCACTGTGCGTACAGGGAGGTAATGAATGTACTGAGATCTGTCTAAATTATACACATCTGTACACTCACCATGTGGTGACACACACACGATGCACCAAACCGGAGGCAAACAGGGACAAACACAGGCACAGAAGAACTAAAAAAGAGAAAGAGAGAGTATTAGTTTGCTTCTTATGTGTGTATCTGTAAATACCAATCATACACAATGTTCTACTACTCACTCTCTGGAAAGATTTTGGCTTGGAAACCTTTCCCAAAGACAAGATTCTCCAGGTTATTGAAGGCCTGGCAGTAAAGGTTAAAGAGAAACACTACAAAAACAACAGAACACTGTGAAAAAGATGGTGGTGTGCATAAATATAGTCATAAAGGCTTTATCAGCCCTGGTCAAAATACATGTACAACAGAAAACCATTGAAAAGACGTAAAACAGACCTAAAAGTTTTGGCACTCCTGGTTCAAATACATCTTTGTTTTGATTTTTAAACACTGGGCAAAGGTCAAACTGGAAGAACGGGCAGCCTGAAGTGTGCCCCTGGAAGACATTTGGTCTACCATAATTCAACATTTTTGTCTCATAAATTTTCAATAGATTATACTTTTCTGGATATCTAACATTTTTTACACACTTAAAAGAAACTGAATCAAACACTAAAACTATAAACACTACTAAGGTAATACTATAACACATCTGATTAGAAACCGAATCAAGATAAGAGATCTCAGCGTTATTTTAATGCTGAGCTTGTGTGGAAACAATCTGAGGTGGAAAATCAAAGCAGGATACAGTGAGGGAGCACACGAAGAGCACAGAGCCCAGAAAGCCCCCCAGGATGGTCAGCCACTCAGAGGACCCCAACTGCCTGCTGAACATCTGCATTCCAGCAAAGACCAGCACAGACAACAGGCTGGACAACACGAGGGACGTCCCTGTATTCACGGCTGAGAGAGAGAGTGAGAGAGAGGAGAGAGAAAGAGAAAGAGAGAGGAGAAAGAGAGAGAGGAGAGAGAAAGAGAAAGAGAGAGGAGAGAGAGAGTTAATTAATCATCAGGTCAATTCTTACAAATGCCTATTTAATATTATGATTCTGTCATTCACTGATAATTACATAATACTGGAAATATTACAAATGCAATGAAAATAACAATAACAATTTAATTCTGCACTGATTAATGTACTTTTCTTTTGTAAAATGCTCAGAAAACACCACCAGGCAGGTTACAGGATTACATGACTATGACTGTACAAAGATGTGCGTGTCTATGCCTCACTGCCCATACAGTCTCAGAAGTCAGTGCCTTAGAAGCCAGCGATGTAATGAAGGTGGGTCTGCAATATGCAAATGCCACTTAACTAGTCACATTGTTTCTGACTGGGTGACCGATCACAGCTCCAGGTGAGTTACACAGCGTTCTCATGAAATGAGTCAAATTATATTTAACAATCTTTAACAGTTAAAGCCAATGACTTACCGAGGTGCTTTAAAAAGGCCCATATTTTCCTTCCATTTCCATCATGTTTGTGTGGATTTGTGCACCAATTACTGTCAACTTTAATTCAGCACAATTCATTATTAAAGGACCATTTGCAAACTTGGTTCACCTCTATATAATTCAGATATAAATGTTATTTCTCACATACACCATCATACATGGTACGACATGCAGTGAAATGCTTTTTGCAACGCCCAACTGTAAAAATAGTAGGACAGTAATATATATTTCATACTTCTGGGTGCACGTCTCTGTTAAATAAAGTAGTGAATTGACCATTTTCTGTTATACGTGAAAACACCCCATAAATATACATACATCACTCACTTTATATATATATACACACCCGTGCACTCAATAGTAATTGCAGTACACTGTAAAAGTGTGTCGTTTGCTACACACCCTCAGGCCGCGTTCCCGATCTGCACACTACAGCACTAAAAAGTGTGCAGTAGAAAAGGAACCAACAGTAGAAGTGCCCTCGGTAATGTGGAAGGTAAAGGGAGAACGCGTGTGGTTTGGGACGCAGCCTCAGTGTGGGACACGTCAGTGTTCTGTCCTGGTTCTATTCCGGTTGAGAACAAAACCAACTCTCCGATCTACTAATTATTCACACTCGCTGCTTATAAATATACCTGTAAGCTTCTAACGGGGTTTTGCACCCTGATCACTAAACCCAGATGCCATATGCGACCACATTTCATTTGCATAAGCAAGTGAATTCATTCATCAAAGGAAGCAGTTTCTATTGAGCGCTGCCAGGATAACCCGAGACATTACAACCATATTAAGCTCCCAGATGAAATCGAATGACTACACAGCATGGCGAGCTGAGTGCATGCCTGTGATCCTGCAGGTTAGAGAAAAGACAAACCTGCAGGGTCAATAATAGCTAAAGATGAAGATCGTTTAAGTAACGCCGGCATCCTAAAGGATGTAATCCTTATCTTAATGTTGTGATTGCACCAGATTTATTTCTTAAATAAAGAGTGAAGAAATAAAGGCATACCCATCTTTTATTCCCAGAAGAGAAGACTGGAAAGTGACTTTAATCCGGACAGTCCAGAGAGATCACAGCACTTCAGCTCTCTCCTTCTTCATTTAGACTGGAGCTCGGACTGAGCGAAGAGCTGCACTGCTGCCACCTACAGGACAGTACATGAAATTGTTATTGAATCATGTATTAATTTGTTTATTTAATTATTTAATTATTGGTTTTTATTATATATATAAAAATATCTAGCATACATAAGAAGCATACATAAGAATCTATTATACAATATCTCTCTTTATGATATTGTATAATAGATTCTTATGTATGCTAGATATTTCACTGGCATTTAACTTTGTTAATAACAACCAAAAATTACATATATATATATATATATGTGTGTGTGTGTGTGTGTGTGTGTAATTTACAGAAGATAAAATATATCATTGACACTTCAGATTTATATATACATCGTTTTTATTATAACAATATATATATTAGTTCATCTGCAATCTATTTTCAGGAATATTCGGAACAATGCTTTTCAATACAGTAGTATGAGAAGCTGCATTTACACCAAACCAAAGAAGAACAGAGAGATGATCTTTGGACTGACGGAGCTCCATCCAGTACTTTTCGGGGCGATTTAAAGTGTTCATCCTGCATCAGCACCAGACTTCACTAATGCTCTAATGTCTTCAATCAATCCTCACAGCAATGTCATCCCATAGAAGCTGTTACTGCAGCAAACCCATCAACCCCCTTTGAGCAGGTGTCTACAAACTTCTGGACACGCTGGGGAGCAGTTTGTGGCAAAGCTCTCCTCCGCCCCCTGGTGGACACAAGTGTACAACACTTTTTTTTTTATGTAAGAAGCTTTTTATTGACATACAATGCCAGGCTATTATATAGAATAAATTAATATTTGTTTTAGCCCAAAATAAATAAATTAATAAGGTTTATGAGATTTAATGTCTTTTTATCATCACGTTTTTCGTCACCATTATGTCCACAGAATTTCAGCACGCATGCTCTCATCGCTCCACCTGGACTCTCGCAGAGGAAGACACGAGTCATGTGCTTGTAAGGAGCAGCACAAGCAGCATCCGAGAAACTGCAGAGGCACATGGATGGACATGAACTGGACCTCTCACTCGCCAGACCAGTCCTCGGTTTTCAGTCATGCTGTTTGTGAACAGGGTGCCTTTTGTGATCGTTGATGTCAGCGCCTCGGGCCGCTCCAGTCTGGGGGACTTTTAGATTTTTAGACCCCGTCGGATGCCTCACATCCTCCAGGCTCTCCGTCTTCAACGTTTAGATGAACCTGAGGGAAAAATAGCATTTTCAGCCAGCAGAAACCACCCCTAGCCATGACAGACGCCGAATTACAAACCTTCACATCCATCATGGATGCTCTCGTGCGCATCAGCGTGAGTAACAGCAGTGCTAACCTGTTATTCGTTTATTTAATTAATTGTATTCATTTATCTGGGTCGTGCCAGCGTTCTTCCATTGCCTAATTTGATTCCCAGTGACAGAAATAGCAGCAGATTACCTACCTGTCGAGCAGGCCAGGCTGAAGTTGGTAGGGTCCGTTCCACCTTAAGTGATGCTCCAGTGACGGTCTGCCTTCTTTCCACCACAGCGCTACTGATGCTCTTGTTAAGGTGGAACGGAAAAAAAGCCAATAAAACTTTACTTTCTGATTTCTCGATGCAAGTTATATAAGAAGAATTAAATTTGTATATATTCAGATATTACTATAGCAAATTTTAGTCCATTTTCAAACAAAATACAGGCCTATCAGGTGGTCGCGGCTAGTTTCAACGGACAAAAAATGCCTTTAGCTTCTGTGTAGCTCTGAGAAGATTTCGCGTATTAAATATGATTCAACGGACCCTATTTTGTAACAAGAGTAGCATGTCGATGTGTAATTGGGACGTATAAATAGAAGACAAGAAGAAATAAGAGAATATTATATAAAAAGATCATAAACAACAGGGCCCTCGCCTGCTGCTGTGCTTGTGGGAGCTTGTTGTCATAGTGACGGAGCGTGCGAAGATCCAGTCGGACGAGCCGATTCGTCTGTTTGAATTAATCGAATGTGCCTTTCATTAGAGTTTTTAATGTGACATTTCCATTGATTAATAAATGGGGTAAAGTTGTGATATAAAAGCTTTTGTTGGGTAAAATATAATGAATACAACTAGTGTTCTGTTTTTATCACAATCTTTCAGCCCATAACACCAACATTTCGTAGAATCTACAAAAGATTCGACTCGTTCGAGCGTGTGAATCTGTAAATTTTTTGAGATGCGATCAGTCGTATTAATGTATTATTTCAGGAAAGCTATTTTTCTGTCAGGCTTTGACCCGAATTAGTACATGACATTGAAATGACAGGTACTTGTCAAATGAGAGCACCCTTTATGACAGAGAATACCGAATCATTGATTCGGGGAATCAAAACCCGAGTCGCATGTTTTGGGGAATCAAAAGTGAATCTCGGAGCTCGTCATATTAGTTCTTAACCCCTAGGCCCTCACATGGTTAACCTCCATATATATAGACTCCCCATGTCCGTATAATGGATTTTTACCATCACCTGAGACACCCTGATTGTGTCAGAACTGTTTTATGAGTACAAATAAGCTCTGTATCTACTTTGTCTGTTTACTTTAACCCCCACCCCCCACCCCCCATCCCCCATCTCTTCCTCCAGTCTAATATGAAGAGCATGGAGCGAGAGCTGCGCTGTCCGGTGTGTGAGGAGATGGTGAAGCAACCCATCGTCCTGCCGTGCCTGCACAGTGTGTGTGTGCTGTGTGCCGCCGAGGTGCTGGTCCAGAGGGGCTATCCTCCTCCTGAACTCCCGCCTGAGCCCAACACACCCACATCCAGCCCCAACACACGCTCGCCCCGGCAGGCCCGCAGACCCCCGCCTAAAACTGATCGCCTTGACCGTGTCCTCAGAACAGGTGTGTTAAATGTGCTCTGTATCTGGAAGATAGGTTTGATGTCTCTGGTTCCTCATGCACACCTCTTGTTACATAAACAAAAAGACCACCAGTTGGGTAAAGACAATGGACAGTGATCTACAGAGAGGTGGAAAACAGAAGTCTGGTCAGATGAATCATCCCACACCCATAATCTCCACATGTTCAGTATACAATAAAGATATGGAACAGGCCTGATTATTGATCCCTAGAGTGAGGAGGCCTGGGAGCTCTGTTATGCTCTGGTTGGCATTTTGCTGGGACAGTTTGGATCTACTGTCCCCTTCATCACTCATCAACTTCATCTTATGATAAAACATTTCAGTCCAGATGGGAGTGGCCTCTTTTAGTGATCCCTAACTGGTGAGGCAGAAAATTGTGTAATGATGTTATACTCTATGGCCAGTTGAGTGTACTTAACTAACTAAAACTAACATTGATAACAAACACTAAGAAGCACACGGCTTGGGTCAGATTTGTCCTCATGAGGGTTGCTGTTCTGAAAACTGATCCTTGGTCAGCACTGAGTTGGTTTGTGAAAAATGTCTGCCTGCACTGTTTTGGTGTGTATTTTAGTAATATTTGTCATGCTGTGTGATAATCCACATTCCACATTAATGAAGAGCTGAATGTGGTTTGGGGGACGTATTCATTAAAAATGATTTTGGGAACTATTGACTTCTAATGCTTCCTTAAGAAGCAACATTTGAACACTGGGCATGCCTTGGCCGATCGACTTTGGGAAAACTGTACATTTGATTTTTCTGTGAACTACAAGACCTACTTGTCTACATTCAGGGTCTCGCATACAACTTTCAATACCCTTTCTGTTGCTCTCAATTAAGTTGTTATTTTTAATCCAGAGGAGGACAGTCAACCTTGGGGCGTAGGCAAGATGAAATGAGTGCTAGCCGTGTGGAGCCTCAGCAAGAAATGGTTTAAACATGCACCACAGCCCATTTTGATTATAAAAGTATGTACTAAAGAGTAAATGTAAATGTGTTGTTTCTTGATTGGATGATGACAGAAGCTGTATCAGCCTCTTCTGTGGTCATGCAGTGTCATCCATGTAAAGACTCATAGTCTCTTAATGAGGTGTAAAGTGACATCATTGATTATAACTTCATGGCTCAGCGTTGTTAGCAGTTCTGCTTCTTCAAGTCTCAGTGTGTGGCAGCACAGCCAAAAGCTTATTTTCTTTCTGCAGGTGTGTGTGTGTGTGAGTGTTTGTGTGTCAGCAGCTGGTCTAATACTGAATGTGTCAGCACACCCAGTTTCACTTGAATCTGCCCTCATCTCCCTCCCCCCGTCCTCAATTCAACTCACACAAGCCATTGCTAATTGAATTTACGTTGCTGGTTATCGGTATGCTTACGCATATACACACACACACTCACACAAACATGCACACACCAGTGTGTAAAGAACAGCCTTGTGCAACTCATTAAGAGGCATTTTTGGATGCAAGTCAAAAAATCTGTTTTGAAAAATTCAGTTTGTCTGTTTCCAACCTCTCTATTTTGGCAGCCCTGTTTCATCAGCATGTGTTCCTTGCTGATTATGTAGGCCTTTTTAATGTGCACTTAAAAGATAGAAAACAGGTAAAATAATCATTATTACATGTGCAAAAGTCTCAGAACCCTATTCAGTAGCTTTCTTAGTAATAGCCGCCCCTTTGGCAGAGATCACAGCCTGCAAACCTGCACCTTTCTGCCCTGAATACCGCAGTGCATCTGCATGCTGGGCTTCACCACCAGGGCCAGGGCCATGCAGAGCCAGTCATTATTTAGCTGTTTGTCTATAACCCCCCACCTATTTCTCTCTGTGACTCGCTTTCAGTGTGTGGAACGTATCCTGGCCGTAGACGGAAGGACATTCCCGTTCCAACCATGATGTTCCCCTGCCCGACCTGCCGCTCTGACGTGGAGCTGGGAGAGCGCGGACTCATGGATTGTCTCCGAAATCTCACGCTGGAGCGCATCGTTGAGAGGTCAGACACATACAACCCTCTTAAAGCCATCAGCCGTACACACTTCACCCATGTAGTCCATCACCATAGGCATGTTTGGTGTCTGCTTATTTAGTTTGCCCCAAAGCTATGAAGTTAAAGTAACTAAAATACCTACAAAATGGGCCAAAATACCATTCTTCGGGCTAGTACTACTGTCCTAACTGTGTGTAGATAACAGTCTATTCAGCTGATAAGTAGGTCAGAAACCACACAAGAAAGCCTATTTATGATTGCAGCTGACCACATGCAGCTTTTTACTGTTTCCTTTTTCTGTTTTGATAGAAAGATAGAGACTATATTCATCCCCATGTGGAAATTCAGATATCCAGAAGCCCATTCAGAGCAAATAATAAAAATAGATAGAATAATACATAGAATAATTAGAAGGTTAAGGAAAATTGTGTAAATTTAGACAACATATATAAAAAATATATATTTCTCGTATTTATATCATCGTATTCATCATTTGGCCTGTAGCTTATAATCACAGTAATAATACCCCTAATAATAATAATAACAGTAGACCAGAGGTGGGTTTTGTGCTGATCCATGCCAGTGGTGTTATAGGTTTGAATAGTTTAAAGGGATGTTTGGGTTATTTTGAAGTATATTTTTGGTTAGTTTTGATCTTTTTGGATGTTTGCATATTTTGATAAGCTGTATGAAGTGTTTTGGTGGTTTTCGAGGTTAACTGATATGCTCAGGTTATTGTTTGCGAAGTCCACAGTTAAAGGAAAAAAATTGTAAGCTTAAATGCATATATTTAATTCTAAACAAAATCAAAACTATAATTAACAAAAAGTACTAATGGGGACCGGTGGAAGGTCTTCACAGTGTCAGAATTTTCACAGGACTGTGGGGACCTGTTGATTGTCTGACCTTATAGGGTATACTGGATTATACACACCTTTACCTCCTGCAAGTATAGGATGTCTTAGCACCGGATGGCAAATTTCCCAGAACAGTATTTAAGAATTTCCTGTAAATGGATGAAGAAATGCGGCCGCACTGGCCTATTCACAGATAATCTTTGAGGAAGAACAGTTCGTCTGTCCCACCTGACTGGCTTTTGTTAGCTGGCCGTAGCCTTTCATGCCTCATTTGCAAACAAAGCTACAAACTGGCTTCAGTCGCAGCTCAGTGGAGAGGCTAAGCGTAAAAAGGATGGAAGGTTGGGGGGATTTCAGACAGACGGTAAAGCTTTGCTTTGCTTTTTTTGGTGGAAGACAAAGTGCCCCCTTGGCCCTCTCCAATTCTTTACCCTGAGAAATAGCTCATCCTGGCCCGGAAACACCAACAGCAGAAGAAGTAGCACAGACACACTTAATTAAAGATCAGCGCAGGGAGTGGGGTGTGCAGGGGAGAAAGTAGAAAGGGAGTGTGAGAGATGGAGTGTGCATGGGGGGACTGTAGAAGGCTGCTGATGTGGTGTTTCGTGCTGCCTTTGATCCGCTGAGCTGTTCCAGTGCGCAAAGATATATGGAGGCAACTCCATGGCCAAACACTCTCAGCTGTTTGCCCATATAGGCTTACGCTTAACCTTTCTATATGCTTTCTTTAAGCTAAAATAAGAACAAGTGGAAGGAATCATATTTTAAAACTATTGAACAGCAAAGCAAAATGTTCTCAAATAGTGGAGACTGATTTAAGCAGGTGTGTGCACTGACAGACCTCAAAGGGGACTCAGGCCCTTGCCCTTTTCACATCCACATCCAGGGAATAGGGTATTGGTTAGCTTTTTTACTCTTGCTGGGTGGGGCTTTATACTATGTGTGTGCGTGTGTGCGTGTGTGCGTGTGTGTGTGTGTGTGTGTGTTTGTAAGTTTGTGCACCCCTGATCAGACATCCTCTACAATGCACATATACTGTTTTTGATTAACTTTGTGTGTTTGTATCTGTGTTTCGTGTGTGTATTTGTATCTTGGTTTGTGTGTGTGTTTGTGTGTGTGTGTTTGTGTGTGTGATTTTGTGTGTGTGTATATGTGTGTGTGTGTGTAGATACAGGCACACAGTCAGCCTGGGCAGCATGGCGGTGATGTGTCAGTTCTGTAAGCCCCCTCAGACTCTGGAGGCCACCAAAGGCTGCGCAGACTGCAAGTCCAACTTCTGCAACGAATGCTTCAAGCTGTACCACCCTTGGGGGACTCCACGCGCCCAGCATGAGCACATCCTGCCCACGCACAGCTTCAGGCCCAAGGTAAGAACACGCTGCCTTCGGTTTGGGTCTAGGAAATTTCCTTTTAGATTTGAAGCTTGCAGAGCAACATACTGTTATTTACAAAAATGCACTCAAAAATCCAGGCTGTACGGTGCCACAGATCTTGGTAGCACTGTGTCATGTTGTGTCAGAAACCACATAAGCTACGGCAGTTTGTTTAACACTGCATGGTTTTGGCAGATGTGTAATTTACTATAGAAAAGTACATTTCTTGAGGAAAACCACAGTGATTCTGAAGCTTAAGCAACTCCCTGATTGCTGCGGTATCTCGGGTGGTTGCTGCGGTATAGGTAGGTAGTCACTATGGTAATGGTGCTAGGCTGTTGCTAGATGGTTGATATGGTATCTCTTTAGGTTGCTACGGGTAATGTTAGGTGGTTGCTGTGGTGTTCGTGGTGGTTACTAGGGTGTTGCTAGGTGGTTTACTGCTGTATGCTAAATTTCTTGTAGCACGATATGAACAGAATGTTAATATTGTGATTGAATTTCAGTGCATTTCAGTGTATTGAAGGGTCCATATCAACACTTTTCTGGGATTAAAAATGCTTAATGTGTGTAAATATTCACTGCCCCATTCACACAGTCCGTATATTGAAAATACGCTGAAAAACAGCTAATTTTCAAATCAGTTTTTGTAATATTAAAAACCCACACACATCCATATTTCTCTGTCAGCCTACAACAGCTTGGCCCCGCCCATTCATGCTGAGGTTTGCTGAAGCAATGTTTCAGCCCTGTGCTGCGCTGTGATACGGAGCAGCCAATCAGAAAAGAGACTGATCATATATATGTCAGTCTTAAGAACACAGTAACTGGTAAATGGTCATGTAAGAATGAATTATGATCAGTACTGAAATTTTTTTGGTACACAAACCCATTAAACACCAGGGGGAAAAAATGAAACCGGAGGAAAATACGGGCCCTTTAGAAACACCTCGGCTAATCTGTGTTGTTAATAGTTAAAGACTGGCCGCAATAATTTGATTGCATGAAGAGCTTGATTCATGAGAACATCCAGTGATTCACCTGGAGCTGTGATTGGTCATCCTTTCGGAAACACTGATTGGCTAGAAGATCATTTGGATATTGCAGTTTTTTTTGATATTGCAATAATGACTATCAGACGATATATTGTTCAACCCTAGTTGGTAGGGTGTTGCGAACAAATGGTTTTCGCATCTCTGGAAGGATGTTGCTAGGTGGCCACTGTGGTATTTGAGTTCATAGCTATACAAACAATCAGTACAAACCACTACGGAAAAAAACATTGTTATATAATGCACCAGCTAGGGCTGGACAATAATTCAATATCAATATATATCGCGATAGAATTTTTTTCAATAACGGTGATATGATTTTTAAA
>JBBPDE010202857.1:0-15831 GCA_037974605.1 Nannopetersius ansorgii
AAAACTCAGGCAACAATTTTCAGTAAATCATTTTCTGGAAGCAAATATCCCTGGGGTCAAATTGACCCCTGAGGGTGAAAAGTGTTAGTAAATTTAAGGAGAACAGGAGGGTTAATATCTTGTTTCATGAAACAGTTTCTCTTGTGTTTGTTGACATCATTTTGAATTAATTGTTTCCTTGATATTAGCAAATTGACTAGGCCCTGAGCCACCATTCCCAAACCATTATGGTCTTGCCACCATGCCTCAGGGTTATTATGTGGTTCAGTTCAATACTCTATTTCCTACAGATATTTGCCTTTTAGTGTCTCCACTAAACTGAGCTGAATGTTGACCTCCATCCTGTAGTCTGCAGGGCCAAATAAGTCTCAATGCATTTAAAATTATTCTTTTATTACCACTTAGCCAAAAAAAACATGAACCTCAAATAAGTAACACCTGCCCATGGAATGCTTGTGGTTTTGACATTAATAATCTCAATTTTTATTTTTCAGCCTGTCAGTAACACAGATAACACATGACTGTGCTATCATCATTTGCAGGCTTTATTTCCCTATTTATTTTATTTACCCAGGGTAGAGGGCCCAGGCACCTCCAGACCAGTGCCCATGGTTGTGGCACCACTGGCCTCCACAGAGTCTGGGGCAGCCCACTGAAACCCACCACAGAGGAAATACTACAGCCACCCCAACATCAACTCCCAGACTACGTAAGACAATAGACACCCAGGTTGAACCCGTCCTCCGCCTCTATTGGAAACTGGAAAGTTTATCATATGTGACCTGATCTGACAAAATGAGTCAGAGTGACCGAAAATTCAAAATTGAGGTTTTGGGATCATTAAAAAGATTAAAATGGTATCTTGGTCAAAGCTGTATCTTAAACGTAAAGTTACAATCGTTTGAATTATGGTATCGTCCACTGAGTTTAAGCTTTAGCTATTTTACATTATTTTGACAAACAGCAATCACACAACACGACACACTTCACTCAAAAGAACTTCGATGATGTTGAACCAAAATACAAATGTTAAACCCGATCTTTGTGAGGAAATATATTCTGGGGGAGGGGGGGGGGAACGCTAGCGTTAGGCTACACTGAACACTGCTAATCTGTCGAGGGGTGGGCGGACACAAGGCTGTGAACAGGGCTTCCTATTGACAACTGAAAAGGTTTTGTGTACATGATTTAAGCATTTTGGTAGGTTAAAAAGATCAGGGATTGGCGTTTTAACACCATACTTGGACAGCTGAGATCATGACATTTCAGAGGAGAGGCGAAAACAGCACTTATTTTGGACATTCTTTTGTAAGATTTGAGAGTTATGTGAAACATTAATACCTAAATATTTAATATTTCTGGATTGCAGTGGAGTGGAAGAAGAGTTCTGGAAAGAGCAATTAATCAGAAGATTTTTAACCAGAATCTTGAGAAAGAGTCTATGTGTGTTTGTTAATGAGTGCCTCCCTTTTATGAAACCATTTTTGTCAGGATGAATTATGAGAGGAGTTATCTTCTCTATTCTTTTTGAGAGAGCTTTGAAGATTACTTTAATTGCAACATTAATAATGGATATTGGACGACAGCTGGTATGCAACATAGGGTCTTTGCCTGATTTTAGCAAGAGACGAATGTTGGCAGAATTCATATTTGGTGGTAGTCTACCATTTTCCTTGGTTTCCTGCAACTTTCTGTAGAATGTTGATGCCTGAATTGTCCAGAATTCTTTATAAAAAATTCTACTGGAAAGCCATCTGGAGTCTTTTTATTGAGCCTTTTAGTCCATCTGGGTAGATGGGTTTATCTGTGGTGAATAAAAAAGGTTTGTAAAAGTCCCTAAAGTGTTGTTTATTCTTTCAGGGTCATATACTATGTCCCAACATATAGTTTTCTTTTCTTTTCTTTTTTTTAAACGTTTTCGTTTTGCACCTTGCAGACGGTCCCTAAGCTCTCCTCTTACAGTGGACTGCTCATAGGGAGCAATGCCTATTTCTTTAAATACATGTGGTTTGGACGAAAATCCGGTTGTAGCTCATTGTCAACCTTACCGCTGTTGAATAGACCGTATATTGTGTTGTAAAAGCATTTTGTTTAAGATGTATTGAGCCAAAACATTAACCACACGCGAAATCAGTGAACATTATTCAACTGCAAAATTCAATATGTTTTTGTCACTAATTCCATATAATTACAGTTATCAAAATTACACCAGATTCATTTTTGGTGTGTTATGGGTGCTGTTTTGGGGTGTGCTTTACAGAAACTGAATTATGGCTAATAACCATCAAGGTAGCTTGTATTATCCAATGCTGGGAATGCAGAATACAGCACTATCCTCGAGCATAAACAGTACAAAATAGACTCAAGCTATATATACATATATGTATATATACTGTATGTATCACTGACGTATCAAAAACCTGTACCATGAAAATGGTAACTTTATAAAAGAAGTGATGAGTCATGAGAAAGTGTAGCACAATGTAAAGGTTAGCTGTTTTCAATCTGACTTTAGTCTTGGCTCATGATCAAAGTTAGTTAACTTTTGTACAAACACTACTGTAATGACAGAGTGTAGCAGAACAAGCCTGAAATTGTTTGACCAGCATGCGGCCTGTTGGAATGTTTTATTTGTATAGCTTGAGATTCCTAAAGCGATAACTTAAGAAAAATACAGACATAAAACTAGATCACAAAAAAAACCTTAAAGCATAGAAAAGTACCATAACAAAATATGTTTTAAATATATTGGCTAACAGAACAAACATATGTGGTTTAAGTCTCAAACAGGTACAGGTGACCAGGTGATGCAGGTGTAAAAATGTTTATGGGTCTCTACTTAAACCTTTTCCAAAGATTTCAACTGTTAACAGGATTGTCAAGATTCTGTGCAACAATTGAAACTGTTATCTACCTGCTTTTGTGTTTCACCACCCACCATTCATATTCATGCTCTGCGATCGCACACGCAGTTTTACCTCATTTTTGTCATGTCGTTCAACAGGTTTTGGTCAGACACGTGGTGTTTTAGGAACAGCGCACTCATACTGTGGTGAGGAGGTGACAAAGCAGTACTCCTGTGGTAAAGGGAGCTCTGAAAAAAAATATGAAGGAGTTGTTTTCAGACTTTTTTGGGTTTTTCAGCTTCAGAAAGTTGAAAAATTATGTCCTGCTTCTGGTTGTAAGCGTGCTGATTCTCGTTGTCTATCTGGCATTTTTTACAGTTCATCTGGAACACAAGAAGTTCTTGAAAAATGGTGAGTACTCATTTTTTTTCCATGTCTTATGATTAGGATATTTATTATGATTACTGCGTCACTGTACTATTTTTTGTTTGGTACTAACAATCAATTAATCTGAAATCTGGATCAATGGAACAATCAACTGTCACTTAGCACTGGTTTAGTATTGGTTTCAATGGCACCAGTTTATACAGGCCTGGATCCGGTCAACCAAATCTTCCCCATAAATTGTTAAAAGGATTTTAGGGATTTATGTATGTTTCTTAGACAATTAACGTGAATATTAAATGGTCAATTAATGTAATGTAATGTAAAGGTAAAGTTGTATTTGGACAGTTGTATTTATATAGAGCAACTTACAATTATTAGTTACAGGGACAGACCCCCTGGAGAAACTGAGGATTAAGTACCTTCCCCTGGAGTAAACAAGGATTAAGGACACAAAGGCAGAAAGTGTGATTTTGTGGTCCTTTGGGATCGCAGGCAAATGTTTTACCCACTAGACTACTACCACTCTAATAAAATGAATTTAAAGTAGATTACACTAAATTTAGTCAATGCAGATAACACAGAAGTTTAACAATTTATTTAACACATGCACACATTTATTTAAGGTGACAGACTTTTATTAACTTAACTTCTGACCATACTATCTGAGCCAAGTGACTCACTTAGACAATGAAGTCATCTTATAGTCAGGAGCAATAAAGTTAGTCGAACAAAATCACAATAAAGAAATACAGACACAAAGGATGGGCTGGGTACAATGGATATACACAGCAAAGGGGGAAAAAAGGGGCAAAGCTGAGACACTATGCAAAGTCACTGAAAAATTTGCATTGATTTACTTAACAAGACTATGTCGATGCAAACACAGCTGAGTCAGTTTCTGTTACATGCATCTATTGATCAACAAGAGGCTATCAACAAAAGAAACAAATGATAAAATTTATTTTTCTAAGTCTAACAGTAGTGTAGATTAGGCTTATGATTATAAAGGGAAGTATGAAACAATCCATAATACAAGCGGGAAAACTCACCTTTTCTGGACGAGTGCGAGCATTGTCTAGTGAGTGTGCTGTTATCTAAGTTTAAAGAAGTATTTAAGTCAAAAAAGTATGATGTATGATGCTAATAATTATAAAAAAAACACACACAATCAGCAACCGGGCTTCTATTAAAGATTTACAAACTAAGTAAGCTCAGTACAGTTCAGAACTTAGGTGGTGTCCTTTCACTTTCTCTCTGATATCTGATATTTCAAAAATAATTACTGTTTCCAACATACTAAAAAAATTAACACAAGGAGTTTATCATTTTTGATTTTGGGCTGAAATAAAGGTTTTGATGTGAAACTGTGAGCCACTAGAAAACATAAAACAAGCGTTAAGCCAGACAGTGACAGTGGTGCCTGTGGTAATCTGATGCTACATGAATAATTGTCTGAATGGCTTTGTTTGATTTGACTAACCAAGAAGCTTTATGCTATTCAACTGAGACAAAACGGCTGATTTGGTGGTCTAAACACGTTCTGCCAGTAGAGCAACCGCTTTTCATCAACTACTCTCCAGAGCTTGTCTGACCTGTCCATTTACTTTGGAACTGAGCAACCAGATACAAATCTTCCCAGTTTAAATGGCTTTTTTTAAATCGAGTTAGCCTCACAAGTCAGGATCTTGTCTGGAGAAAACTATTACTAGTCTACACTGTATTAGAGTAGGCAGATAGCTAACAGGCTAAAAGAATCATGTGAGCTGCATATAACCAATATGTGGTTATATGCAGGTGTGGAGGGAATGCCTGGCCGGCTGGCAGTGTCATTTGTTTACATGTTTTGTGTTTGTTTGTAGCTTGTAATAGTGGGCGAGGTTGTAAAACTGTCAGTAAGCAATGTTTAGGCACCACTGCTTAGTTGCTTTCATTTGGTTTGTCTAATTGTTGTCTAATTGTCATCATTAGACTAAATAAATTTATAATTATATATGGTTCATTCAAGCCTGTTTAGACATATATGATTAGATGATTTATTGTAAAACACATAAGGGCTTAAAGTTATCTAAAATAGGCAAAACCCAAAACCCAAGGGCTAAAAACTTTGTACAATAATTGCTTTATTTTCTCTGTAAACATGCTTTCACAATTATTTTGTGCAACTTGTCCAGTTGCCATGGATAATGCAGAGAGATGATCATATTTGTCAATTAGTTTCTCAAGTAAATCTTGAAAGCAGGGTGTTTAAGGTGTACCACAAACTTTTATTGTCTTTTAAAAGACAATAGACACCAGTTTAGTGATCTTAACAATTGCCAAGAGATTAAAAGCAGAGATTAGGAAAAAAACCCCAAAAAGGAACACAGTCGGATTAATAAAAATTTAAGCAGCTTGTTAAACAGTTCTGAATAATATGTACATATAATGTTTATCCCCTTTAACTGAATTTTTACCGAATAGCACAGCAAATTCCCCACTGTGCATAATGCCACAACTATTAGGGAAAATTTGCTACAAAATTAGGCATATTATCTCACAATAATCACAAAACAGTCTGCAAGACTCTGATGAGTCTGATAGGTTAAAGCCTTTCTTTGATTTTTTGAGGTGTATGATATGGTGTGTTGGAAACACAGTATATTGTGGATCTCAAACAAAACAGGACCATGTCAGCCGTCAGTTTAAAGAAATATGTAGCTATAATGTAAAATATTTCAGATAAGTTGCTAAACCGGAAGAAGTAGTAATCAGAGAAATTATCTGCCATACACCACTTCCCGGCCCACTGATTCCAATCGTCATGGTGGGATGCCACCTACTATATGTTCAGAGAGGGCTGAACATATTCATCTAGTGGCATTTTCATGTCACCAAGACTGAATGTGTTTGGTCATGAAGTTTTAACATATCTTGTATATTTTGTGTATTTTGTGGCCTGACTGTGTTATATGTTCTTTCTACTTAAAGTAAATGAGTGTCATTTTCCCACAATGTGCCACTGGCTTTACATAGAATGTTTTACTACAGAGTACTGGATGTTTTTTTCAAATATCTGATTAAGTTGCATATAATAGACTAATCATATGCTGACGAAGAGGCCAATACTTCTGCTGGTGCAGAAGGCCCAATAGACACCAGAAACCATCATCAGAGATCAGAGGTTTTCAGAGGTTCATGTTTGTGTTTTATTAGCTAAAGAGATGTTAACACACAGGTCTGCAACAAATACATTTAAATGTCACTGCAAAAACAACTACACAATTTCTGTGTACTTGGAAAAAAGTAGAAAACATAAATTAAATTTATTTTACCTTTAAGTGTCCAGAAATGTGCTTTCTGTAGTAAATGAAGAGAAAAGTTCAAACTGTGCTGGGCAGTCATTCCATACAACAGAGAAACACTATTTATAGCCCAACAAATACAAATTAAGATTTTATATTACTGATATTGTACAGAGTGTCACTGGCCGTCAAAGACATAATCAAAACTCTGTGAAATAACATACTAGTAATAATAATAAGAATAATAATAATAATCATAATCAATACAGATTTTGTGGCACAGTCTGTGTAATTCCTATCATTATAAGACATGATGAAACCTGCCCTTGCTGTGTACTGTGCAACTAAGAAAGAAAATTTCAAAATATTAGTCCCTTTTTACTGTTGTGTTCCAGGAAAACTCCCTTTTCCCCCAGTAAGGGCCTACACGACTGCAAAATCACTGCAGTCATTTAAATGAGAAATAATAGTTTACAATTTATGGAGTGGACAGATGGACAATGGGCAGTTAGTAATTGTTTGTAACAGTTAAATACTCCTAACATAGTCTGTAGGCCTGAAATAAAATTAAAATAAAATGTCTAATTACTGTTTACAAGTCATGAAATTCAGTATGGTAGTCAGTTTTGCAAGACTGAGTGTTTTCAGTTTACACAAGATTAGGTTTATGGTGCCATCATATCACTTTGTTGATAAGTGATATGTGTAGCTCGTTGTTTTATACCATTTGCATACACCACCTGCATTGTACAGTGTGTAAACATTTTATTTCAAATGGACTAATAGTGAATCTGACTAATTGCTGACTAAACTGATAAAACACTACACTAATGTGTTAGTAAGAGAACTTTATGTGCCAAACATTTACATTTATGCATTTAACACACTCTTATCCTAAATAACTTTGAATCTTGAGGCAGGTGCAGACCAATGTAGGATTAAGACTTTTTATCCAAGGATATTCTCTAATGGGTGTGGCTTGGTTTACTTGCCCAGACATGGAATTAAATCCTAGTCTGCTGCATGGAGGGCAGCAGTATTGCCCAGTACAACACTAACTGTAGCAAGAGTTTCTCACAAAAGATTTTGAATGTCATTGATGGCATCACTGGAATCTGGAGATGTGAATAATGTTGATTATCTTGTTACAAAGGCACCTGACAAGGGGTGTGACATATTAGGCAGCAAGTTCTGGAAGAGTAATGGGGTGGCTGTGACCTAGGTCATGGGTTCTGCACATGACCAATACATGACCAAGAATTTACAGCTCTAGCTAATTGTAGTGCCTCACTGGTGTACACAGCTGACACTTGCATCATGTTTGAATGCTTGGCAGTGAGTTGTTTGTCCCCATTTTCCTACATCTAGTGCTTTTGCTATAGAGAACATCAGCAAAATTAAACTTGCCATATGATTTCAAGCTCAAGTGTTTTCTTGTGTTTCAGTGCTCAGAGACACTAAACAATCCCAGTCTTTCGAGGATAAGGTAAGTGCTTTCCAAGCTATTTCTTTTTACTTTTTGTCTGTTTCAGCTCTCTCTGATGATCTGATGATCTCTGTGGTTGATTTTGCTTTGATCTTGCTCAAGGATTAACTTTCATTCCCATGCGGTAGTGCTACCTGGATAAGGACAGAACCTAAATCCCTTGAACATGCACTCTGCCATCCTTTGCATCTTTTTTGCATGGCTGTAAAGGATAGGTGTAAAAAGGTATAAAATAAGGTGCAATACGTAATGCTATCACGCTTATAGAAGATCAGTGTAAATTCAACACTGGAGATCTACTGAGATTCAGTTTCTCAGACCCAGTTTTAGCTCATTGTCAGATAAACTTTATTTCAATCATAGATTTCTATCTGGTCGCGTTGATTACTTGGGTCAGGTGTGTTAGCAACAAGAGAACAACTGGAAATGTTCTTAGGAGACTGCTTTTAATAGGTGTCTCTTAATAGGCAGTACAGATACACATTCTGTTTTTTTTATTTGTAATACAGTAATCCCCCAGTTTTACGCGGATCAGGACTTCCGGATCCAGTCACACGCTGATTTTTTTTTAGAACGAAATTGATCGTTTTACACAGAAATCTCCAAAACAATGCGGAACCTGTAAATTTTCTCTGCATTTTTTCTTTGCTTTTTTCGGGGCAGTATGGGTTTTTTTTTTTTACTCATTTTAGTTCTAAATGATTAAAAATATAGTATTTACTACAAACATAGTAATAGTAATAGTAATAGTAATCCAAATATAAATTCAGCTAAATTTCCAGTTATTGACTGATGTCCTCCTGTTTTCATTTCTACTAAATGTACTAAAAGCCCTATTTGTAGTGTAAAAACTAATCATGACCCTAAATATGCTCCCAGAACAATTTCATTTCATTTAAAAATTCTTTAATACATTACCCTTAACGAAAATATAAAGATAAACCCGTATCCCTACTGTACAGTTTACACTGAACTCCTGTAGTGCTAGAAGGTAAACATCGTTGTTACCGCTGTACAGTACTGTACAGTACATGGGTGTTTTCTTTGGTATGCCTGTCATTTCCTTTTGTATAAATAGGTTAAATACAGTAATAATTGAATGTATTTTTATAAATAAAAAATAGAGGTAAATGTAGGACTAATCACCAATCATTTTTACAGATCAATAATTAACTGTTCATCAGTCGGCAAGTTGTATTGTATTAATAACTGGCACTAAACCCCTACTGAATGAAATGACAGGTATTCACATTCCAGCACTGCAGTAGTTCAGAGTTAACTGTACAGTATAGTATGCGTTTATCTTTACATTTTCTTTAAGGGTAATGTTATTAGACTGTGTTGAAAATGAAAAAGTGATAGTGTTCTGGGAGCATATTTGGGGGCATATTTAGGGTTTACACCATTAAAACAGCCATTTTAAGGCATTTTTTGACCAAAACACAACACCACGTTTTTTCACTATATGCAGGTGCTCTTGGAACTTCACCCCTGCAAAAAGCAGGGGATTGCTGTACATTCCTAGTCACCATTATCATACACTCTCTTAGTTTTCCCTCTCCCTCTCTCTCTCTCTCTCATATTTAGTACCTCGAGTTTGAAGAGCAAGAAGTTCAGGAACACACCCCATGGAAACCAGAGGTTCTAAACAACACATGCACTAGGTTTACAGGAACTTGACACTTGACACTGTTGTGTTGTAACATATCTCCTTATGTGATCAGTTTCAAGGCCAGGCGAACATGCATGTGTTTGAGGACTGGTGTGCAACTTCTGTAGAGCAGCTGAGGAAGAACGTGCTATTTCCTCTGTTTCCACATGTCAGTAATCACACCGTCTCCGTCTTTCACTCACACACACACACACACACACACACACACGTCGATGTAAAATGTAAAAAACAAAAGTATATGGGTCATTCCATGGCAAATCACCTAGGGTCTATCTAGCCTGGAAAAAAATCAAGCAAAAGCAAATTTAATTGGTGCAGCTGTGCTAAATCTCACAGTTGTGCTCCAATAACCTATCCTAAACTGTGGAGTTTAACAGAATGGCTGAACTGGGCTAAATTGCATGTAATACAGTATTTTGCATGGAATCAACATGTTTCATGTAAACATAAGGTTTTCTGACTAAGACAATTTAAAGACGCACAGAAACTGTAAACAGAAGGACACTGTGTTTCCAAAACAATCAGTGACAGGCACATCACAGAAAATAGGGGAAGAATGCATTCTGGGAACATCTTGGTGTTGTATTTATGTACATTTACTATTTAAAATATTTTGCTCTGCACATAGGTAGCTTTATTTAAAAGTTTAATTGGAGCCGAACACTGAAAGATTGTATGATTAATTAAATTATAGTTGCTTTATGCTTCCATAGACATCAGACAGGTGCCTATGAAAACCATTATCAGACATGTGAGTGCTAGTGTGGAATGACCCATTCTTTAAACTATAACTTTTCACCAAACAGATTCGGACCACAATAAGCAGGCTTGCAGTATATCCAAGATGGAATAACTATGGCATAAGGATCTTTGGCTACATTCACCCTCCATCCACCGGTGAGTCCTGCACTAGAATGTTATTTGGAGCAGCATGTTGTATCATTTTAGCCTACAGTGGGTACTGAAAAGAAGCACCAAAAGATCTCTGTGATAAAATACAAGTCAGGGGATTCATAGGCTTTATCAATCCCTATTAGCACAGTAAAATACATCATTAACTCTTCAGCATGTAGCGTCACACGGGCACATCACTGACTACTTTCCAGTAACGTGTGCCCTCACACCAGTGTGTTGCAACGTTACAATGCATGTTAATGGTAATTCAAGATTTACGCTTAGAGTTTTATATATATATACATATATTTTTACATTTGACAGTCGCTAACTAAATCACACTAATCGCAGGATTCTCAAGAGCACAACAGATGCAATAAAGAAACGCAGACTCTCAATTTGACAAGCAAAGCTGTATAACAAACCATTTCATTTTGTGCAAATATTGAGCATACCTGACTTAAACCTTAATACAGTCCACCAAGGGTTATTATCTAATTTGACCAAGTATGAAGAGTTATGTAAAGAAGAATGTGCAAGCTTGGTAAAGAAGTTTTCCAACAGTCACAAAGCATTAAATAAAGTAGAAGGTGGTTCCACAAAGTACACAGTGATCTCAGTGAGATTGACAGAGATTGACAACGGGGTGATTCATTTCTATACCTACAGTAGTTCTAAACTAAGCTATCAGTTCTGTATTATGTAACCTTTATTACTGCTCTTGTCTAGTATCCACTACACAACATAAAGTGACTGTGCATTGATTTTTGTGACTGCATGTTACATGACTGAGGACATATGAAGAATATTTACATTTGCTGACTGTACTGTATCTTCTGCTTCCTCTTTATCAGGACAGTATATTTTTGCAGTGTCCTCAGATAAGAACTCTGAATTCTGGTTGAGTTCAAATGAAATGCTTCAAGACCTCAAACTCCTGGCTTTTGTTGGAAAAGTAAGTGTTTCAGCCCCAATCCTTAGCATTTTTCAGTCAATTTAGAATTTTAATACTATTCAATCAATTATCCATCATAGCAACAATGTAATTGTCTTTTCCTTTTTACCTTTGCCATATTAAACTGCATTTGGTTTTGGGGAAGCAAACCAATGCAGGATTGTGGCATTCCATAACAAAATAAAAAGTGGGATTGGTGGCAAAGCATTACAATGGGGAACCACAAAAACCTAAATGTTTGCATGAGTATGGCAAGCAGAATTTGTATCCAAGTGCTGGTATAATACAGGTTTACCATGTGCATATTATTATTATTATTATTATTATTACTATTATTATTCTAGATAGGAGCAGAATGGTCTGGTCCAGGAGAATATGAGAAATTTGCATCTCAGATATCGCTGCCTGTCGAGTAAGTGATGCCACTGCATATTCCCGTTTTACCAGATTCATTTGTTTCTCTGACATCAATTCAAGGCCCAGATTAAACTTTCTCCTTGTCTTTAGGCTATCAAAAGATGTGCGATATTACTTTGAAGCCATCTACCAGCACAATGAAGGGGTAGATCATATGGAGGTTGCAGTACGTCTTTTTCCTTTTGAGAAAATTCTGTACATTGAACATTACAATGAAATTTCATTTTTCCCCTTAAACACAAAGGTCCAGAACTAAAGTACTTCAATGTATTTTTTCCAGTGGCGCCTGAACCAAAAGAACAGCAGTTTTACTATCATTTCCTCTGAGCATCTGTCAATCTATACCAGTAAGTTTCAAGTCAGGTTTATACATTTAAAGAGCCAATACACAGAGGTCATTCGGTGTGCCTTACAGGAATAGAGTATTATATTAATAAATCAGGAAATATAAAAACAGTAGGAAGTGTGGTAGAACGGGATGGTTTTTAGCAGACTTTAAAAATTGGCTACAGTTGGGGCAGATCTGATATTGAGGGGCAGTTGGTTCCAACACCGGACAGCAGATTAGATTAAACTCTTTTGGCCCAGAAAATTCACAATTAATTACAAATTCTGAGGTCAGCAAGGTCCTCCAACAGCTGAAATAATGACCAATGGAGGCAGTGTATCATGGTGTGTCAGCAGCAGATGCAACAAACCATGACTGTGCTGATCTTCACAATAAACAGCAACACTGTTCTAACGTTCATTGTCATTTTTGTTGCTCTAAACATTCAAAAAAGACATTCTTGTGCCTACAAGGCAATGCTCTAGAAAGTCAAAATGTCCATCAATGCTGAGTATGTGAATAATGCTGCATGCATAGTCTCTGGGTTGAGAACAAGTATTTTAAGTGAGTTCCTCTCATTTGACCCAAATAACTCAGTGTTATAAAGACTAAACTGACGCCACACCTTTTAAGCTTGGGGGGAAAGACACACCTGCTCTCCTGGAACTCATTGCGCAGTACTGTCAAAAGTTTTTTGGGTGTGGCAGTATGTGAGGGAATGGGGAGGACACCAGGCTGCGGGGGAATCAGGACAGTTTAATGAAAACGGACAAAACACACGAAACTCAGGCACACCCCGACTCTCAGGACAAGAACAGAAATATACAAGGCCAAAACAACATGAACCAAAGGGATGGCAGGACTCGCATTCCCAAAACGAAAATCCCTATCAGGGTCGCATGAAGGCAGGTAAAGCGAAAACACGGTGATGAACTCAAAGGGCAGCCTCATGGCATCAGGATTGGGATAAGGGCGGACAGGGCACAGAGACAGAAAGAAACAGAATGCATGGGAAACTAATATTCAGGGGATGGGGGACGTAGTTTACGAAGGGGAGGCGAGGCGACCGTAACAGGGTGTTACAGTTTTTTTATCAAGATCCAAGCACCTTTAGCATGGCTTCTGTGGGTCAGATATTTGTTTTGTCTCGAATGGAAAAATGCATGTGGAAAATTGTTGTAGTTTTGCATGGTTTCAAGATCTGTAGGCAGAAATGTTCGTTTAGCCCCTTCTGGTTGGAACTGTCAAATTATTATCATTTCTTTACTTTTGCCCAAATAGATGAAACTTCACTACTGATTGGGGATACAGCTAATATCCCTCAAACAGTACCCAGTCATGAGATACACCCTGACCTCATTTACAAGCAGGCCAACCCTGTAGTAGACATGGTCAGAGAAGACCCACGGGACTCGATCTACAAGAGTGAGTGGTTCATTCATTCCACAGACCTGTTGAGAAAGTATTCGGCTCACATTACTAAAGGTGTGATGTATTTCCCTCCTCCCTCCCTGTCACCCAACAGTACCCCTGATGAATGAGACCTATCTGGAAGGCATCTTTCCTGAGTGTGATTATAAGCCCATCAATGTATTTGATGGAGCACAAATGCAAAGATACCATGGTATATACTATGTGAGTATGCCTTCACTTTGGTTTGCATTTGGTTTACCCATGATCATGGACACCTGAAGCATTTTTAATGTGGGGTGGACACAGCACGAAACAAATAATTTGCCTCTGACAGGGTTTCTGGGGGACAATGTGCCACTGTAATGCAGTGTCAATAAATCCATGATGTATCCTCTTGCTACTAAGGTTCACTACTCTGCTGTATACCCCAACGACTACACAAGGCAGACTCACACAGCAGCAGATGAGATGTGCTTTTACAACAAGGATAAAACATTCAGCGATGGGTAAGCTTTGCCTCTAAACTGTTTTAATACACTTTTTAAAATACTTTAATGGTTTTATGGTTACTTTTGCAAGCATTTAAAAAAAATACCTTATTCAAGTAAACCGCATGTTCAAGTTGTCTCTATGTTTCAAGGGGTGGATTTCCTCAGTTTATCAAAATCGAGAACGTAGAAGGAAAAGGTAAGCACTCATTTTTATATGATTGAGTCTACAAAAATTACTAGCACTAATATGGTTCACATTTATTGCCACCAGTTTAGCTCTGAAGGAAACTTTGTTGTCTCCTGGTATGTTTGATAAGGGTGAACATGTTCAAGTAGGGCCCAAACAAAAGGGAATCACCGGCAGAATACATGAACAGCTTAATTAGGGCGCCGCGTTCTGAATGCTGGACAGCATTTCAGATGTACTACATTTCTAGGTCTACACAGGGCCAGAGTGGGATACTACTTTTTTCTTTTTTCTAAGATCTGAACATTTTAACCTTATTTACAATTTATAGTAGTGAGGTGAGGCATTATTCAATAGAGCAGTATGTCAGGACGGGAACAGACAATTGACTAACAGTAAAAAGGCCCATAACCACAATGGCACTTGGACAACAGCATTAGAAGTGAGGGGATTAAATTAGTAGAAGCTGAGTAAACTGTTAGTCATTGTACTGGAACAATAGAGTATAAAGTACACAAACAACCCAACCAAGCAACGGTAGTGGCAGTATAATGGTTTCATAGAAACAACTATTATAAAGTAATCTGACCTGCCTACTCAGGCTTAATCTGACCAAACATACAACCAGTCGCTCTAAACCTTTAGCTGGTGTATACATACCAATTTTTTTTTTACAATTGAGGCAGGATAAAAAGGCGCAGCTAAACTTCTTGTCCACACATCGCATTGGAAGGAGAAAACGAGTGTGATTGACAAGTGAGGTCAAACAAAATCCAGGGGCTACATTTGCTTTAACACCAAAAAACAAACAGACTATCAAATCAGACTCATATAGACAGACAATGCATGACACAGCCAGTGGAGGAGGGCTGCAGTAATTAGCCATTAGGCAGTACTTACACATATGTATGTTTTCCTTAGGTTATTACTAAGGATTAGTGGTTACTAGCAATATTTTTCAATGAATAGCATTATTTTTTGCCACATTCGAACCACAAATAATATATAATGATATAAAATTATTGGAAAACGTAGTAGAAAATTTATTACTAGAATATTAGATTACAACTGACTATATATGTGACCTGGTTGATCAGGAAGCCTTTATAAAGTGTTCTCAATTATCATCTTCAAGAGGAGAAGGCTGATCCATACTGGGAGCGAGTTGTCAATGTAAATCAAGTGGACTTCCATTCAAAGCAGACGACTGTGGTCACCAGTGTCTGCAGGAGAGCAGGGAATGTCATAATGAATGAAAAGGAAGTCATGGATTTAGTCCAAGCCTTCATGAATCAGCTGCAGTTAACAGAGAGCACCAGGTAAATATTTTACTTATTCCCTCGCCCAGTTCTAATCACGGGACATGAACTCTGTCAATAAGCTGGACTTGGTTCTGCGTGTGTTTGTGTGTGTGTGTTTGTGTGTGTGTGTGTGTGTGTGTGTGTGTGTGTGTGTGTGTGTGTGTGTGTGTGTG
>JBBPDE010202877.1:0-15829 GCA_037974605.1 Nannopetersius ansorgii
CTCTGTCACTGTTTGCTGAAAAAAGTGGGTTGTGCAGAACATTTTGTAATATTTATTATTCCAAACTGCATTGAAATTTTTCATTAAAATTTAATTCAACAAATAGTTTTTGGGTGTTCTTATTTAATGACTGATGAGCCATTAATTGTAATAACATTGTAATAATGTCTCTGCAAAGAGAAATTAGTGTATGAAGTTCATTTTTGTGATATGAAACCACATAGGAAGTGGTATTGTGAAGTGTCACCTTAACAATGTGCTTGTGCTGTGTGTTTGTGTCATGTATTAATCTCTTTATGGGGACCAAGTATCCTCATGATAGGAATACCAAGAAGTTGTAAAATTGGGGACATATTTTAGGAAAAACTAAAAGAGCAGAAAGATTGATTTTGGTTAAAGGGGTAAAGGTTTGGTTTATGTGAAGGTGTAGTTCCTGAGATGTGATACTACATAAGTGGAATGTCCTCACAAACATAGTTATACGAGCATTGTGTGTGCAGGATGCAACACGGATGGCCTCGGCCGGGTGTATTGGTGTGCTGTGCGCCTTCCTGTCTGAAGAGGAGCTGAAGGCCATCCTACAGCAGCATGTTCTCGGTAAAAACACTAAACACCACACAGGCTTCTTCCATTTCCTCCTGCCGTAACTATTGTTAAACTAGAATCAATTGTGGTAAGTTATTAAACAGTAATAACAGAACCTCATGCTGCTTCATCTAAATCAGGGGTGTCAAACTTCGGTCCTGGAGGGCCGGTGTCCTGCACAGTTTGAGGGTTCTCTTACTCAAACACATTCACTAAACCTGCTAATTAACTGGCAAACTGAAGCAGGTGTTTCTGAGCAGGGAAATCACCAAAACGTGCTGGAATACGGCCCTCCAGGACTGGAGTTTGACACCTGTGATCTAAATGATTGTTTAGGAAACAGTTCACAGAAACTTGACTCTAAAATCTGATCTGTTAGTGTAAATTTCGAATTCATAATTTTTAAAGTAGTCATATGCATTTACCTCCATTAAACTATATTTCACAAGTTACAAATGTTTATAATACAAATGTAGCTCAAATTTCTGTTTTTTTTTTTTTTTTTTAAGTCGCATTTCCCTAGGCATGTTAATGCACTATCAGTTTTTACTATCTTTTAACATGTAAGGAGAAAAACATAATTATTTATTCACATATTTTTACCCCCACCACCAATATAGTAAATACAGCAAATTCAAATGTACAGGAGTGTGTTCTCTGAGGAGGATGTTAATATTTACACTCAGTCATTTGACCCAGGGATCCCAAACTCCCAATGTGTTTTTTTTTTGTTTGTTTTTTTTTTTGTCTATAATTATTATAATTGATTTCAACATTTTTTTTAAAAATTACGTTTCTTGAATTCTGTGACTCCTGGTTTCTGTCTAATCTGTCCAAACTGAAATAAGGAGCAGTGTTTTTACTGTTACATTGCTTTACAATAAAAACTCAATGTCTTTTAATAGTAATCTTTACTTCTGTTCGAGAAATAAAAAAAAATAATGTAATCATACATTAGAACCAATGCTTATGCTTAATACTAATACACAAAATGATTCCATTTATGTTGTAATGAATATTGTAATTGATTTCAACTTTTAAAAATTTGATGTAGTACATTTGTCACCTTCATGTGTATTTTCATCCTCATATTAAACATTAATAATGTCACTTTTCCTTCAGTATTGGTGCATGTAGAGCTGATATGTTCCTATACATGTGCAAGACGTGTTTATGGTATATCTTGTCCCTGTAGCGGATATGTCCGGGGTGGACTGGATGGTGCGGCACGGCCGCAGTTTGGCTCTGGCGATTGCAGTGAAATCTGCTCCTGAGCAGCTGTGTGCTCCGGAGTACAGCTCAGCCGTGCTGGAGGCCGTTTTATCCAGCGCCACCGCAGACAGAGTAATTAACCACCACCTCACTGCTACAATTTTTTCTGACTCCATTTGTACATATTTGAATTCATTTGAGGGTTTTATACTTTTGTGATTCTTTTAATTCTCTTATTTCCTCCTCTGTCCTGTAGATTCCCATCGCCTGCAGTGGGATCAGGGCCATGGGTTTCCTGATGAGACACCAGCTCCGATCAGCCGGAGGAGATGCTATTTCACCTCGCATCATCACTCAGTTCATCAAGGTTCGCTTCATCAATCTGCTGCATTAATACTGAAACACAGTGATGTTTAGAAACCGCTGCAACTTAACTGTTCACATAATATCCAGTGGTGGGAAAGCCTTTAGCCAAATTCAAGTAAAAGTAGCTACAAATACTCAAAGCTTTTTACATTGCTGCTGTTCTTTGGGAGTAAAATAAAAGCTCGAAAGTGATGAGCAAAAAAGTTAGATGCTGTATATGAGTTTTAATGTAAGCATTACTTGTGTAAGTTTAATACAATCATTTTTGTTACAGCTGTCACTTAAATCATCTGTAGAAACTCAATATAAGATATTCTATATTGTATATAATCATTTCATTCATTAATGCTACTGTATGATGTGCTCTTCATGCAGTGTCTGCAGAACCAGTCCAGTGATATCCGCCTGGTGACGGAACGCGTGCTGTGGTGGGTGTGTAGGGAGGCGGATACTCCCGCCCTTGAGCCCACTCTTGTGAAGCCCCTCATCAAAGCCCTGCTGGACAACACCAAAGACAAGAACACCAGCGTCCGCGCCCAGAGCGAACACACCATCGTCAGTCTCCTCCGGCTCCGTCAGGGGGAGCAGGGCATGCAGGTGGGTTACACACACACACACACACCTGTTATCACATGGATATCAGCCATATTGCAGAGAGCGAGAGAGCCATCTCTCTACCACAGGCAGAGGAGAGAGTGTGTGTGGGTGGGTGTGTGTGTGTGTGGGTGGGTGTGTGTGTGTGGGTGGGTGGGTTAGGGGGTGTATGTATATTTATATATTTCTTTGATATGAGCAGGGTAAATACAGTAATAAAAAAAAATTACATTTTTTTGTTTTTACATTATACAGATTGATGCATCACATTGCAGATCACTGTGGATGTTTTTACACCCTTGGAAATTATTTGTAATAATGTGTGTAACCATAAATTCAGTGGATGAACTTCTTTCTGTGTTTTTTCTCTGCAGAGTATCAGTGCCATTCTAGACTCGGCCAGTAATGAGCTGCTATCTGAATGTTACCGCCGGTCACTGAAGAAAATCTCCAGCCTGCCCGACTCCAGTGAGGAAATAGACGACACCATCCTCACGTGATCTGCACGATCTTCTCTCTCTGTCTCTCTCTCTCTCTGTCTCTCTCTCTCTCTCTCTCTCTCTCGGATATAGTTATGCTGTCACTAGTGTTCTCAAAGAACAGTCTGAAAATTAACTAAATTCTCGCATCTGCTATCTAAAGAGTTATGCAGTGTTCACACACGCATGCACATGTCCCTCCCCTGCTAGCCTTAAAGAAGAGGAATCAGCTCAGAAAATTGCTGTAGTAAACATTTGAAGTGAAGGGTTTTGAGGTTTTTTTTTTTTTGTAAAAGTCATTTCAGTTTTCCAAACAAACACCAAGTAACGGTTGCAAAGTTCTGATTTGTGCCAATTCTTTGAAGTAATTTCTTTCCGATGCCTTTTTTTTAATTTGACAGACACCAGTGTCCTCAGTATTGTAATAGTTTTTTTTTGTTTTTTTTTTTTTCCTTTTGGGTGCGTGTGTGTGTGTGTGTGTGCTGGGAGATGGGCAACCCAAAGGATGACACACTGATTTTATAATCAGTGCCGTATCCTTTCTTGTTGGTTGTATAAAAGAAATAAAAAAATCTTGCTTTAATAAATTCTTTGACTTTAATGGTTGCTAAGATTTAAACTTTCTTCATTTCACAAGAACGAACTTTGGATTCATGCTTTTAGGTAGTTTAAGTGAGGATAATTCTAAAGTCAGCTTTGGTGCCAGTTAGTTAAAAATAAAGCACCAGTTTGATTCAGTTTCAGTTGATTTTCTTCATCTCGCTCCAGTCCACTGTTTTAAAGCAGCACCGTGATGAGCGTGATGACACAGGAGGATAGTTGTTGTATACCAACTATTCTAACTGTTCACTGTGTTGAGCTGATTGGTTATTGTATATAATTTGCTTACTAATCAGTCATCTGTCTGGCTGACGAGAGTGACATTTGAATGGCCAGTGTTAAATGCAGGATGCGATCCAGATCCTAGTCTTAAGCACATCTATATACCACAAAATTAAATGTAGATCAACTTTCAGTTAATATTTGACAACCGCTGCCCATTGTAACACATAGTAGCTTGTTTTTGTGGGGTGTATGTTTATGTATGAACAGTAATTGGCAGCCTGGATTAGGTAAGGCTATTATTGATGAAGGCTTTGTTCAGTGTGTGATCCCTGTGGAGCAGGTTCATAACACGGCGCATTACAGAGTACTGACTGTGCCCCTCTGTGGGTCTCGTACAGGCTGTGCATGTGCTTTACAGCAGTGTATAACAGTGACTTGTGTAGTCCACTTGGAAGGCCTTTGTT
This sequence comes from Nannopetersius ansorgii, assembly GCA_037974605.1. Lineage (NCBI taxonomy): Eukaryota > Metazoa > Chordata > Actinopteri > Characiformes > Alestidae > Nannopetersius > Nannopetersius ansorgii. The sequence goes on from JBBPDE010202877.1 coordinate 4,526, forward strand.
CAGTCCAAGCTGCCTAATGGATTGGGCCAAATACCCAGTTGGCTCAGTAGAAGAGCTCTGCCCTCTAGTGTGGTGTTCATGTATGTGTATTTGAGCTCACACTGAAAGAAAAGAGTATGTCAAAGCATGATTTATTTTCAAATAGCATTTAGTTTGTCTAAGTAGGTGATTGTTCTTCAAACAAACCGATTTCTAACCTCATATTTTCATGGGAAGAGAGAATGACGTCAGGGAAAGGTATATGACAAAAGTGTTAATTCAGGTGTCCCCTTACTTCCAGTGAAGGACAGTCCTAATGCTTCAGCAGACCAAGACATTTTGGACAACACCATAATTCCAACTTTGTGGACACAGTTTGGGTAAGAACCTTTTGTATTCCAGTATGACTGTGCCCCAGTGCACAAAGCAAGCTCCATAAGGACATGGTTAGATATGTCTATTGTGGAAGAACATCAATGATCTGCACAGAGCACTGACCTCAGCTCCATCCAACACTTTTGAGATGAACTGGATCCAGAGATTGGTGCCAAACCTTCTCGTCCAACATCTCGCCTGACCTCATAAATGCTCTACAGAATGAATGGGCACAGATTTCTACAGAAACTCCAAAATCTCGAGGAAAGCCTTCCAGGAATAAGGCTCTATGTTCAAGTCTATGAATGCAATGTCATTAAAGTCCTGTTGGTGTAATGGTCAGGTGTCCCAATAAGTATATAGTGTAGATCCAGGTCAATGACCTCATAATCACCTGCTTCAAATGGATAACGCCCAATATATTGTTTCAGGGGATGGTCAGGGTTATAAAACAGCAGAGACTGCATAAAATCAAAGCAGTGTACTTTGGATCATACTACCTGCCCTCGCTTAGGCAGGCTTTCAGCGGCCCTGTCCAACTTCTAATTAACCCTCTGCTATCACACCATTGTGTGTGTAGTTTTGTGTACAGCTTCTGCCTCACATTACTCATCCGGTTTGCTTTACACAACATGATAAAAGTGTTGGGTCACACTTTTATTGAATTCTGCTCTCCCCTTACTTTGAGCAAACCAAGACATTTTGGACAACACTGATGTTTCCAACTTTGTGGACACAGTTTGGGGAACAACCTTTTCCTATTCCAGCATGTCTGTGCCCCAGTATGCAAAGTAAGGTCCATAAAGACATGGTTGGATGAGTTCGGTGTGGAGAAACTTGGCTGACCCACACAGAGCCCTGACCTTAACCCCATTCATCGACTTTGGGATGAACTGGTGTTCCAAAAAGAGTGGAAGCTCTTATGGCTGCAAAGGGTGGGGGGTAGCTCCATATTAAAGTCTATGTATTTGAATGCAATGTCAATAAAATCCCTGGTAGTGTAATGGTCAGGCGTCCCAGTACTTCTGTCCATACAGTGCATGTGTAATCCTGCTGGCCTGCCAGTCCTAATGACGCGCGTTCTTGTATCCGGCTCACTGAACCGGACAGTTCTCAGTGAACCGGATCTTACTGTCCCCAGTTTCACTGCCCACATGAACGACTCCTGAATGAATCGACACCAAAGAAACTGAATGTTCTCAGTGTTTATGTACAATATCATCCGTCGAAGGATAAATAATCAAATCTATAACAAATTAAACCTAATCAAAGCACCAGATAAATACATTAAACTTTAGTAAAAGTGAAAAAGGGTCAAATTAGAGGACAACACATTCACTCGTGAAATCGAAAATCCAATCATTGATTGATAATTGATCGTTTCTCGCTGTCAGTCATTTGGGGCCATGAATATGTATTTTAGGAAATGTTCAGGAAATGTTTTAAAGGACCTGGATCATGACAGAGATGACACAGGAGGATAATTGTCGTATTTCTGTCTGACGAGAGACATATTTGAATGGCCTGTGTTAAATGCGTGAATGCTTTGTGTGTGTGTGTGTGTGCGTGTGTGTGTGTGTGTGAGGGGCGGGGTATGTTTATATATAAACAGTCATTGACAGCCTGGTTAATCCAGTTCTAATGATAGGGTAAGGTTGTTATTGATGAAGGCTTTGTCCTGTGTGTGACCCTATGGAGCAGGTTCTTGACCCAGTCTGCAGCACTGTGCCCCTCTGTGGGTCTCACACAGGCTATATGTTAATGTGGCGAGGTGCAGCGGGTTCAGGGAATGGATTACTAGACAAATAAATGGAAAACAGATTGATCCTGCCGATTATGCCAGAATGTGGCGAGATGCGGAGGAAAATAAATTTAGCAATTAAGTAGAAATTAAGTAAGGAAATATTACCATCAAGATAACACAGGTTTGTTCTATTCAAAGAGAAGCAAGAGACATGTATCCAATTCGAATTAAAAATGTATTAAACATTCGTTAAAAGAGATGTCTCCAAATAAAACAAACATTCAAAGTAAAAAAAAAAATACACAAAAAGACACAAACCATTGCATAAAAAACTAAATGGTAGCAGACGCTTACCAGCAGGACTCTGATAAATATAACCCAACACACATAATACACACATGCTCCCCCACACACACACTAACCCAAAGACTAGTGAACGTTGCACACAGTGGAATCCCAATGCTATTTAGGCACTCTGCTGCAAACTTAACTTAACGTGACACGTGACTGGCAGACAACCAAAACTAGTATGTGCTACATATACTAGGGCTGGGTACGTTAACATGTTGTTATGGCGTTGATGCATTATTTACTTAACACCGACAATAATTTTATCACGTGTTAACGCAGGGATTTTTAAAAATCCTTTTATTTTGAAAGTCCGCAGCTTTTTTGTACACGTGAGTGCATGCACAGGGTTAAGCATACCATTATTTTGTCCATATTATATTATAATATTTTCAGATACATAGACTTTCATATGGAGTCCTCTTTGAAGCTGCTATATTGGTTCCATGCCCATTTTCTGGTCCCTAAGGAGAACTGGCTTTTCTATAACAAACTAGATAAACGGTTTTATATTTGATTTGATTACAATAAAAATAAAAGTAAACTGAGCTTTACACATTAACCTTAAAATGTAAAAGTAACCCCGTTTTCATATCATACAATGTACACTGAACTGCTGTCTTCCATAGATCTAGAATCATAAAAAATACGGATATACCTGTACTGTAATTCATGCAAACGCGTTTTCTTTGGTATAAACAGGTAATTATAGTAATAATGTTATTTAATTGACAGTAATGAAAATACAGGGCTTTAAGAAGAGATGGCAGAAAAACAGTTTTCCAGCATGTATATTAACTAAGCGTTGAATCAAACGCTCGGTTCGTTAAAAGAGAACACTGTGAAAGAGTCGGTTCAGGAGACTGCATCGGACCTGTCTTCTCTGGCTCTGAGTGAGACGTGGTGTGCGCATGGGCAGTGAGGGCGGCCGGCGCAGGGCTGGGCGCTGTTAGCTGTGGGGCTAAAGCTAAAGGGCCTAGAGGAGGAAGAGGAGTTTCCGCAGCGGAGCGACTGGAGTATAGGGCACAGAGAACCGGGAGACGGGGTGCGGAGAGCTGACACCCACACCCGAGGAGAGGAAAGAAGGAACGTTGCGGAAAGAAGCAAACTAGCTACCAGCAACTGGAAGAGCCCGGCCCCGGAGGAGCAGCTTGCAGTCCGGGAGCCGTTCGGCAGCTCCGCGGGGGAGAGACGGGCCGGCGGATGAACCGGGCAGAAGGAGGCGGGTAGAGAGTCAGCAGCGGCTTCAGCCAAACCGGCGGCATGGCCAGGGACTACGATTACCTCTTTAAGCTGCTGATCATCGGGGACAGTGGTAAGAGAGGCCGAGGACGCGCCACGGGAAACAGGCCGCGATCTGGCCCTCCAGGGTCAAGTAACGAAACCCAGGCAGGGCTCAGAGGGTCTCAGGCGAGTGTTCAGGGAGGCTGAGATTGAAATTAGAGTGTCTGGTTTAACCCAGACGTGTTTCTGTGCTTTCTGAATTTCTTCGCTTTAAGGTTCAGGCTATCCGAAGGGAGGTGGAGAAACTGGGTTGGGCATGTCAGGCCGGCCGGATATGTTGGGCTGGAGCTCTTTTTTATGAATAAATACACTTGGACACAACTGTCAACAGTGTTATTTTTCTGCACAGTCATGTTCAGACGTTGAATATTTGAAACGTTTCGTGCATTCGTGTAAATAGTGAATGTGTGCCCAACATTAAGCCAGGTGCTGCGATCAAAACAAACAGCAGCTGAAAGAGGAGGACGACGAAACAAGGGGCCATTTGCACGTGTAAACATGATCAGAGCAGTAAATTTACAACTATAAGTTTAATTCTTCCGTTTATGTTATATCCTGTATATATCCTTTAGACAGAATAAGAAACTGAAACGTGTGGTAGCGTTTCACTCACTATAAAGCCCTCTGAGCGCCCACTATAATGGCAGGATGGCTGGGCACTGGGATTTTTATGACGTTCTGGTGCAAGTAGACACCCCTGCCTTTAAGGGTAGGGGTCTGTGTGAGTGTACCTATAGGTTGTGTAAACTGGAGGACAGTCAGATCTAGTTCTTAAGACTTATTGCAATAAGGTTTATACTCTATGTCCTGTACCTCTGTCACTGTCCCCTTATGGTTGTTTTGAAAAGGGGAATTCCAGTAAGTGTCTGCATAATGCCTCAGGTGTAAAGTAGGTGACGTAAAGTCAGAGTGATGTACTGTAAAATTCTTCATTCTAGAGAAGCTTAGAGGGTCAGGATCCCTTCACAGACATCTGAAGTGTTTGTTTCCTCTTAGAGCTTCCTCACAAAGTTATTTCTGAGAAATTGTTTTATGAAAAATTTGTGATAAACTCTTCTGAAATCCATTCATTGTGTTAAAGGTACATACAGACTGTTAAGGCAAAACAGTCCCCAAAAAGTCTTATTTAAAGACGTACTACTGTTTTGCTATCATCAGCGTTACATATAAAAGTTGAGTCATGTGGTTTTGGATGGTAAATAAAATGGCAATATTGGCTTTGTGGACATTGCCACACCTAGTTCTTAAGAAAATATCATGTAATTTCCTTCTAGAGTAAGCGCCTTAAGAATCTGCAATTGGAAAATGCAGATATCAATCTTTAAGTTCTTCTTCTGTGTAGCTGTTCACTTTTGTAGCTCAGCTTGTGGTTTTTGTGGCTTGATACTTGTGCAGCTTTGCTTACTTTGAAGTGAGACTGAAGCCCATTCCTGCAAAGTTAATATAAGAGAATGGCAAATCTGAGGCCAGGTTGGGTACAAAGACTCATGCTTTTCTTCAGTTAGTATGCAGCTATCAGGCTTATCGAGCCCAAAAACAGTGGGGCCTGTGGTACTGTGGCCCTTCATACATCAGTTCTGGCTCCAGCCCATCCACAGGCTGTGTCCACAATAGCCGGGAGCCGCCCTCTGCACACCCTCCTGTGGTGGCACACAGGCCTCAGTGTTCCCGAGCTGCCACATGCCCACTGTGGCCCATTATTTAGGCCAAAGATGAGACCCAGCCTATTGAAAGTACCCTAATGATATGATTCCATGGTAAAGAATTGAGAGTTGGCTTGAACCCAGTGAAAAGGGGTGTTGCCCATTACTTATTGCCCCCAGTAACTGTTTTAGTCCCTCAGTGTCATTAACATTTCTTTTGATCAATAAGATTCATAGTGTTATCAGCATCATAACAGAATCGGCAGATAATCGTTTTAAACACTTTAAAGTCAGCTGTTTCAAATCTGTATTTGTTGACGTATTAACTGTACTCCAGAATAGTAGAATGTTTATTTGAAGCTAAAATGTCTCTTCATTTTACTGCATTAAATAAATGGGGTAAAATGATTTGTTAATCCCGATAGATTTTCGTCCCCATATCTACATTTATTAAATCTTTGTGTAGGATTGAATGATTTGGGGAAAATATGTAACTGCAAATTGTCTAGCCAGTATTGTTGCTACTTTGATTGCAGTTTTCTATAGTCTGCATATTTTCTATAAACTGAGATGCAGGCCTATTTTTGTAGACCAACAACTCCAGCATATCTACCTTTTCTGGCTCGAGGCTTAAATGCTAAACATAATGTGCCAAAGGGTAAGTTGTACACAACATGTGCGTGTTTAGTTGGTTTTCTTGCAGTTCACAAGGTCAGTGTTATGAGGTTGAATTTACCCACTTAAAACTTAAGACAGCGTTATTGTTTGTGTAGGCTGTAGTAAAAATAGCAGAGGTTGTTTTGGAGCTGATTAGTTGGAACAGATGTGCAGGGAGCAGGCAAAACACTAAACTGTGCAGGACTGTGGTCCTCCTGGGCCAGGATTAGGAGCCACTCCATTAATACTTGCCCCTGATTTGCTTGACTACAGAGGCTATTTGCTGTCATTCATTAGTTGAATGAATTGCATCAAATTGCACTTCCCTGATTACATACAGATTTTGGGAAATATTTTTTTGTCAATAATACTGCCTGATAGCCATCTGACCTAGACACAGCTCTGAGAAAACGCAGCTTCTGCATCCAGATATATGTGGGATCTAATTTCCCTGCACAGTATTTACATTTTTAAATCAGGCTGGTGCCGTTTCAGAGCCTTGGCAGGCTGGGCTGTGTTGATGCATTCTACATTACAGAGAAAGAAAAGACTGTGAATGTTTCGCTTTGGTAGCCACAATTGAAGCCCAGTCAAAAAAAAAAAGACGTGCGACCAGGACTGTTTGCAAATTGTGGGTGGAGCACAAGTGACATTAGACCATGAATGTAGTCAAGCTGGAATGTAGCCACGGATTCAACTACCTCAGCATCAGGATATCCAGAGTGGATCTAATTACAAACACAGTCACACTCGTCTTAAATGCTCAAACAGACTATATTCAAATATGGGATACGTAACACAAAGTGTGAATAAAAGCTTAGCGGGACAATAGAGAACCTGTAAACCACAATCGGGTCAAATTAAGTTTCAAGATTCTTTGTCACATTCGCAGTTAAACAGCGTGTAGTGAAATGTGTCCTTGAAATGTCTGTTAGACTATGCAGTGTAGTTTCAATAAAGTAAAGAATTAAATTAAAGGCTGGAGCTAAGTAATAGAAATATGTTGAAACATATATTCAGATAAAAGTAACACATGTAAACAAACATTTACAAGCATAAATATGCTGCTCAAAAAAATAAAGGGAACACTTAAACAACACAATGTAACTTCAAGTCAATCACACGACGTGTGATTGACTTGAAGTTACATTGTGTTGTTTAAGTGTTCCCTTTATTTTTTTGAGCAGCATATATTGTGTTTTAGTGCAGTGTGCCTAGTTGCCATTGATGAACATTAAAGCTGACTACCAACAAGGAGCTGATTGGATGGCGGCCCATTATGTGGGTGTGGTCATTGTCTTGGTAATTTCCATTACATTACCCTATATTATGTGGACACATTGTGGACATCATCTGTATTGATTTGATAAGCTTTGTCACATACAGTTATACAAGTACATGTGAAATAAGCCCCAATATGGTAACATTAAATAAAAGGCTAACAAATATTCAAAGAAACATAACTAGTTTGTATTATTCTCTATATTTAATATTATTTAAATGTAATAGTCTAATAAGTCAAGAATGATAAAGTGCCTTATAGGCCACTGGTTATTTGTGCTCTTATTCCGGCTTGTTCCTCAACCATAGGATGGCTTAATATCATGATGTGTATTATGAAGTCTTGCATCATTACATTTTTACTATATTACTCACCGCATACTGCACTAGAGGCTACTCTGTGCGGTTATCTTGGAGGAGAGATGAGTGGAACTCTGCAAGTCCAAACAAGTCGACTGGCCTGCATCAGTCATCTTAAGTATTTTCCCTGATTCTCTTTGCAACACTTGAATCTGGCTGGTAGGACACTACACGAGCTAAGAGCAGACCGGAATTCCCCCGAAAGTGTTTGGTGCAGCCGTGCTCTGCTCACACTGATGTTTAGCAGGGTGGCCGTCTCAGAGTACAGAGCGGTGTGACTTATCTCCTGAGCTCAGAGCATCAGTTGTCGGCGGAGGTGATGTCGTACCCCTGTTCTTCCTGTCTTAAGTGCTTGCCTTGCATGTCTGTTGGTCCTGACATGGTCTGGAGAAAGCGACCGACAAGGATTTGTTTCACTCAAGTGCCATTCATTCGAGCCGGAGTGTCTGCATCGCATTACACTTGTCGAACGACTTGCCAGGCTCTTTGGCTCACTTCCACCCACAGGACAGCTGTTCAGGTCCCCTGATTTCTTCACAATCTCCTCCCGTTTCCTTTAGCAGGAGCAGGAGTGTCAATGATGGACAGGGCCTTTGAACAGGAATTAAAAATTTAAAAACAGGATTTTCCTGTAAATATTAGCAAGTCTCTGTTGGTGTTGCAAATAATGTTCAGTATCATTATATTCTCCTTAAAGGTCAAGCTGTCAGATTTGCATTAAAACATGAATGAAAACCTTCATTCTAAACCTTACACTAAATGTGTCTGACCTGTGAATATTTTTATTTAATGATGTACATTGGGGGGAACCATCAGGTCATGCGTACAGTGAGCAATATGCACAGTATGAGATAAAAAGAAAATTTCCACAGACATATTAAGACACTTTTGTGATTGTTGTGGGGTAAATGTGTGACTGGGGTTGCATTATAACTATATTTTCTAACTATGTTTTAAAACTCAGTTAATTTCATTGTTTCATTTTCATAATAATGGGGCCTTTTGCAAATGCAGGCAGTCCAGTATTTGTTTGTTTAAATAAAGTTGTTGTTTTTTTTTTTGTCTTGACACAGGTGTGGGGAAGAGCAGCCTTCTCCTTCGTTTTGCAGACAACACATTTTCAGGTAAGCTGTGAACCAGTTTTAGCTCTACATCCTGTTTCGTTATGGTTGTACTTAATTCATAGATCCATAGAGAATGACCTGACCTCAAACCAGCAAATTGTACAAAAAGGGAATTTTATTTGTGGTTAATTGTGCAAATGCTTATTCAGACAAGTATGTATTTCCTATTGGTTACTACCAGTAACAATAAGCTGTGGCCTCATACCTGCAGATTGCATGATACCGCATTTTCCTTGTCTGATCCTGATATTAAAACCCTGAAATTCAATGAAATTCAACTTAAGTAAAGTTCAATTTCTTTACTTAACCTGAACATCTAAAAGGGAACACTCTACAACATTTTCCTCTCTCTAAAATCAGATGCAGTCTTATCAGGTATTTTCCTGTGCGATCTATTCTCATAACATGTGCTGTGTTGCAGGTAGCTATATTACCACTATAGGAGTCGACTTCAAGATCCGAACAGTGGAGATAAATGGAGAGAAGGTGAAGCTACAGATATGGGACACAGCTGGGCAAGAGCGCTTCCGAACCATCACTTCCACGTGAGTTAACTTTATCTTATTTGTGCTGCTTGAGTACAACTTGCAGGTACAGGTGGTCCGGGGCTGAATCCTCGGTCACTTTCGGTGTTCTTGAAAAATCTCCAACGAGTGAAGGATGTAATTAGGAGGATTATAATGCTTGTCTGCAAATAAGTGTATTGCCAGAAAGCAAAATGACATTTTAGCATAAGGACATTGCATAGTTGCATCATTGTTTTATAAAGTGGACCAGAACTCCTAGGCCATGGGTGTCCAAACTTTTCTACAAAGGGCTGGTGTTTAGTTGAACTGGAATCAGTTCGTTACAGGAAAGATTGGAAACCCCTGAGTTTTTGGCCTCCCAGGGAACGCACTAAACACACATTACTATGCTATTATCACTATAAACAAAACAATTGGCATAATTATAAGGATTAGATTGCCTGGCTGGAAATAATTGTATTTTCAAAAATAATTAAATGAGGACCATTCCTCTTTATAACATATACCTATTAAGTCTACAACCATGGGAAACACCCTGAACACTTTAGAATGCTATTATTATGGCAATTATTTTTGTTTTGTTTGTTTGTTTGTTTGTTTGATTTTTGGACAAAGCAATTGTAATGCAATTTGGTGAGGCCCACAGGAAGTTTAGCTCTGTGTGAGTCATCTGCTCTACTGGAGTGACAGCTGTTGCTGTGTGGGCAGCCGATGAGACACTTCCCTTCTGAGCTGTGAAGCCACGAGCTGGACAACAGAACTCCTAACGAAATGTTTAGATCAGAACACGGCTGTCAGTTAATTTAACAAGATGTGTGTTTTTGTTTTTGTTTTTTCTTTTTTAAAGCCCATTTATGGTGAAAGCAAGACACAATCACTATATCAGGTCATCCAGGCACGTCATATCACAGCAGTGTGTAAAGCAGGAAGCTCATTCACTTTTTCTGAATTATGAGGTTCCGGCTAATGGATTTACCCATTTACATGTTAATTCTTCCACCATGCAGATGGGGTTTTCAATGTTATATTACCATTGAGTGTTTACATTTTTAAGCAACTCTCTGGATTAAACATATTTTAATGCTACAAACATATGCTCATTTGCGACATGCTGACATGGCTTTCTGTCTTTTTGTGGTGAACATACGCACACACTCCTTCTTGCTCTAACAAATCAAAGTTGGAATAAATTTTTTTGTAATTAGATTGTTGTGAATTAATCTGATGGATGCATATTCAGCGTGAAGCCCAAGGACTCTCGTTGGTATAATGCTGTTCCTGCAGGGACAGGGCTTTCAGCCCCCATGGTGTTGGGTGGAGTTGTTATCCAATATGCTGTCCATTTAAGTGAATTCTAATTTCCTAAAACAGTGGATATTCAGAAGACCTGTCAGGCACCCGCATATGATGGAATTAAAGTTAGGATCAAACTCGTAATAAGAAAACCTTAATCAGTTTTAACTCTCTTATGTAGAAGCTAACAATTAAGTAATTTCTTTTTGACTCAAGTCAGACTCCTTATATGACGCATGGGTATCCCGTGGGAGTAGGTTGCACTGGGGTTTCAGCGCGGCTCGGCTGCTTGCTAATTAACTGCTGCAGGGATCCTTTTGAAGCCTCTCATTAGTGCTGCATTGCTTCTGCAGTTCCTTTACTGCAAATGAAGCCACTCCACTTGAGCTCAGCTAAAGCAGGCCTCTATCCGTATTGGCAATAGTGTTTTTTCCCAACCAATCTCTAGACGTGCACTGAAGACTTTTTCCACTTATGGAAAGCTTATAGTGCTGAAGGTGATGTTCTGGTTGATGATTATGCCCTAATGAGGGCTTCAGTGCATGGCTTTAGCAAATATGGCCAAAGTCCAGCTTTAAGCAAATGGGTGCAGTGGCATAAGGGCGTGGACTGGATCGTGTGTGTGTGTGTGTGTGTGTGTGTGTGTGTGTGTGTGTGTGTGTGTGTGTGTGTGTGTGTGTGTGTGTGTG
>JBBPDE010202936.1:0-15819 GCA_037974605.1 Nannopetersius ansorgii
AAAAAAACAGATCAAAGTATTGCATTATTCTATATTCAAAGTCAATTTTAAATGATTTCATTGTTTTTGGCGTTATTCCGCTGGTTCCTGGAAGGAAACTATTGTGGTTAGGTTTGTAACGTAGCTGTATTTTGTCTGCAATGACACAATCTATCAACCATGGAGCCTCTCTTATACAAGGCTTTATGTAAGTTTGGAAATAGCGTATCACCACAGGTTCCACCACTGTTAGTGTTTGGAACCAAGCTTAAAGCTCTTTTTTGGCCTGGTGTGTCGGGTGCTGCAGGCCCTTCCAGGTGGGATTAGCTGACCTGTTGTACCTGTTCCCACCTGTCCTGTCACCTGGACAATCATGACACAAGCATTTCCCTTTTAAAGCATTTCACCTAATCTCTCGCACTGGGAGTGGAGACAGGGCCTCTTTGTACAGGCAATCAAAGGCTTACAAGGATATTTCTGTTAATATTTCTCAGGATCATACAAGAACAAAGCCAGCTTTGTGGTTCCCATTTCTCAGCGCCAAGTTGTTCTGGATCCACAGAAAAGTGCAGGTATTTTTATTAGACAATGGAACTGGGAATTCTAACGCTCTTGCTATTAGGCTCTGTGAAGGATTCCATTAAATCTGCACAAGAACTGTGTGCCTCCACTTGTCAAAGCGAGGCACCAAATTTAGGTTTCCCTCCTCCTCTCTCCCACACTCCCTGATTAAAGGCCTGAGGGAAAAGCGCATTGGCAGGCATGCCTCTTAGGTGCTGTCAGTTAATCCCCAAGAAAAGCCGTTTAGATTCTGACCGGAGATCTGGCTGTAAGTTTAGACCTAAACTCCATGAGCTTTCTGGGAAGAGCTACAGGCCAACACTGAGTTAGCTCTGTGCACATTATTTATAATTATAATTAGGTGATTACCTAACTATTTTAAGGATTTAGCTTATAGTACTCACTATTACTGCCAGCGATTAACAAAAGTATGGTGTATTACATTATTTTTTACTTTTTTCCACTAATTGAAATTAGCAACATCAAGAGTACAGAGTACAAAGTACAGAGTCAGTGCCGTGAATAAGGACAATCATATATAACTTTATATAACTTTCTGAAGCTTTAAATGAGTAAGATCTTTTAGACACCGCCTTAATTTCACATATTCTGGAGGAAGTTATGTACTTTAGTTTAAAGTGTAAATAAACTGCAATGTAAGTCATTTTGGTGATCTGCTCTCTGAACTTCACTATTTCAGTGCTCAGATGTAACAGAATATTAGCATCAACAATACATATTTAGAATGCCAAATCAATTGACATTAGACTACATTTTAAGAATTGTTATGAATGTATTTTCTACATTTGTAAGAATATATTTCTGGGACACTTGCTCACTAAATTAAAATAATACAATATTGAAAATAACAATAACAACCAAAAAGCCATCAATGCTTGTTTATGAACCATTTCAAAATCTGCACATGCCATGCACTAAACACGATTGATAGACAGACTTTGAAGAACTCAATAAACGCGTTCTTTGCAAACACTGAAGTTCTAGCTAAAGCCTGAGCAGACTGATAAATCTATGTTATGCTCCAGTTATTTATAGCAGTGTTACTGGGCTCTTCTGAGGGATGACTGAACTGAACAGTCTCCTCAGTAGTGGACATGTTCACAGATTAGAGGCTTAGTCGAGTTTAGTGGTGAACTTGTACTGAACTTGTATGAAGATTTCATGCCATGATGTTCCACATGACAAACTGAAGATCACACAGACACCCACTTCATGGTCAAACTGGGATATAGCATATATTCATATCCTAGGCCTGGTGCCTGTGAACCCAATAACCACAGAGACGCAGGTTCAAACTCCCACTTTCTACCACTATAAGCAAAACAGATAGGACGGACGGTCCGTCCTATGTATTTTGCTCTGTACTCAGTACTCTGTACTGTCTGCATAATCTGCCCGTCTGAATACTCAACTCTTGGTTAAAACTCATATTGTTCTTTCAGAGCTGATGCTAATAATAGCAGATGAGTAGTAAAAGAAGAATGAAGCTATATTGATTTTGGCACATGGACCACAGAACATTAATTTGGCCAGACATCAGTGACTGGATGAATTAAATTAAAAAATAAAACCAATTAATCATAATGGGATTGTTTTGACTGAAATTAGTTAAAAGTACCCGTGTTTTTGTTTGCATCCCTGACAAATTTCTAACCAATTAATTAACGCTCATGTGTGTAATTTGGCGAACTCTGGTCGTTGTAGTGTAAAAACAATCAAACCAAATGAGAAAGATGTCATAAAAAACCCAAGCTCTGGTGGGAACTTAAATTTAGGTGTGAAAGTAGCAGTGTTGAGGTCCTATACTTGAAATGATTATCAACAAGACCCATTATATTAATCCAGTATGAATCTGCACTGGTTATAGTTTTTACAGTCTGAAAGTATCAAATGTAGATTGAATGCAATTGGCTGAACTTGGATATCCATCACAACAGTAGTCCTACACAAAGTGACATTTGAGCTAGATTACTGTTATGCTTTTCTTTTCTTCTCTTCCGTACTGTCCTCATAATTTGTCTGTCTGAATTTTTGACTATTTATTGAAACTACATATTGCTTTAAAGCTTGAACTGATGCTAATAAAGGCAGACGAGGAATAAAATAAGAATGAAGCGATGTTGGGCTTTTGTTACTGGCTGAACATGCACAGGGTGACCTCTCAGTACTGGAAATCTCCAATAACAAACAAAAAGAAAAGAATAATAAATAAAATCTAATCATAGATTACAAAGATTAGTCTGTGGGGCATGCCAAGAAATAATCAGTGGTCGTTAAGGCATCCAGTTCCAGCCTTTCAAAGTAATGGCCGTGAAATGGTCCAGATAACATTTCTTTTACTTGCGGCACTCTGCTTGAACACAGGCCATTCTTACATCTGTGGCACAGTTCACCGAGTTCAAAAGTACAATGGGCCATTTTTACGCTTGGCACTGACCGCCAGGAATACTCCATTTTCAACAGTAGTCAGTGGGGAGTATTATTATAAGAGGGACATTCATGATATTTCATAAGGCAGACAAAAGAACGCTAATGGATAACATGGCTGGAGCTACCACCGATTCCCCTCTCTACGCTTCATATTTAGTCTGAGGGAAATCAAATAACCGCTATCTTCGTTCTTTGGCAAAAATGAAAAGCAGACACCATGATAGTGAGCAGATGTCTCCAGCGGAAATGTTACAGAGCCCCCGAAACCACTTACTCATGAATGCATTTTTACATAAATTGCTCTCTTGTGAAAAAAAGGAGGATGGTACTACTAGGCACTGCATGTATTGCAAAAGTTCTGCTTCATTTCATATTTTATTTAACTCTTTCTCAGCTGAGGCTTAGTGCTTTTAAGCCCCAGATATAAAGTGCTGTGATGGAATATCCAACCACCACAGAACGGAACGGAATGCAAAAATAACACTCAGCAACTCCTCCTGAAGCTTTAAATGTGCTATGTGCTTTCTTAAGATTTGTTTAAAGTAGTAGTGTATGATGCCCAAGCCTGGCTCTTCACACTGGATAAATGCTGCAGAGGCCCATTTGAAAACACTTGAATCCTTTATTGCGTCACGCCATATCCACCTACTCTTTTCCGCTCCAGGGCCTGGTGAATACAGCCACCCTATTGTCCTGGTAGCGGCATGACATTCTTAAACAAAGCTAATTCAGACACTTTACAGTTATCTGACATTCATTATAATACTACTTTCTTAAATGGACTTGAAGTAGTGCTTACTAAACTGAAGACAAATGATGAACCTGAGACAACTACTATTTGCCTGCTGTTAAAAGGCATGCAAATTACAGCTCTCTTGTTAATCTTTAATATACACAAACCATTATTAAGTGAAACTAATACATATATAATAACATATATAACAATTATTGATTAATTCTGACTTAATTCTCATAATTAATAATATCTCATAATAATGAGCAAGTTTCTCAATTTTAAAGACCCAGCCCAGTACTTGTCATTCTTATTCAAATTCCTAACCAAGAAGCTTTAATTATCTGCATAATTACATTACATTTTATTATGTGCACTGAGAAATGTATATAGCCTAATATTTTTAAAATAGTTTTTGAATTGGTACACTGCCCCCCCCATCCACATTTTTGCAATTACAGTACACCTGGTGTTATCTTAAATGTCATAGATAGCACGGTGAATCAGAGTCTACCTTATCTTTCAAAAATAGTAAAATAGACTCAGAACACCCAAATCATGTGGCATGCAGGCCCACATCAACAGGGCAGGACAGTTTACTAACACGATAGTATTGGACATTTTCTCTCTGCTCAGTTAACAAGATCTGACAAAATAATCAAATCTGACTAAAATCACTTTGCAGGACACCCAACCACAGATGGCTGTTGCAACACCAGAAAAACAGGCCAACAGTCAGACAGTTGCGCCACTGAAATAGCTTTTGAATGAAGATTACAGTGGAGAATCAAGCACTAGAATTAAGCAACCCATTTAAAGAGGGAGAGTGTTGTTAAATACCCACAGAAACATGATGATGAATGATTTGTTACCACCTTCCTCTGAACACGTTTATACAATTCTTCAGACTAGGTCCTCTCAATTCCACAAACACTACTGCAGGCATTACCGCAGAACTTGAGATGTGTGTTTTTTTTAGGACGGATCTTGCACTGAACAACTTTACCACAGTTAGGAACAAACATAATGAACTGAGCACACACATAGTGAGCAACAGAAGGGATAACTAAATCCTGTGGTGAAGAGTGAAGTCAACCAGTTGCCACCTGCTCTGTGTTAGTACTGGCCTCTTTGGAATTACACACATAAACATGATTTAAATACAAAGTTTCTTCTTTAAATACAAAGTCCTGTACTAAGTACAGGAAAAACTGACATTCATTAAGCTAAAATTTGTGACTAAGGCTACATAACCAAAGGTACTGAACATTATCTTACGTTATTTATTTTTGTTCATTGTTTAGGGTAAATAATTCCTAGATATTAATAATATATAAATTAGATTAAGCCACAGCTACACTATTCAGGTATGTGTCCATTCTACACAAAGTGGCCATGTACATAAAGTAAAAACATCTATTTTATAAAGAAACAGAATTACACACACTCACCATCCACCAAGACCCCTGAATGTTTTATGATTTTACATAATACCTTTGTGAGACATTTACTATTTTTGAGGAACAAGGTTTTCCAGACACGTTTTTTGGAGGCATGAGGTTTTCTCAGGACAACACTTTCCTCGCTGATTGCATCTCATCAGTCTTTCAAACCACCATTAACTGTAACAGCTCCATTAACTGTGTGGTGCTCGTTATTCACAACAAAGTAGGAGAACTGTTTCCTCGGTCACAGCTCAGGTACACAGTGACTCTGAGTATGACTCTGGAGCATGACTCAGCACGTCTCGGGGAGAGGAATGTGAATATGTGCCCTTTGGCGGTTCTCTTTCAAATGCACGGTGTTTCTGAAGAACCATTGCTGTTAAAGAGCAGACAGTCCCAGCTGGGCCCACACACCTGCCAGTGGGTGCTTGAAGACTGAACAAGGGCATTGTTTTTCTTCACTCTGGTTTCAAAGAGGAAATACTGCGCATCTCTCAGCCATCATTTGTTTGACATTAAGAATGAGAGTTTGAAAGGAAACTGAAAGACTGAGTCCTTGTCATTATAAATACGCACCTACACCAAGGACAAAGGGAAACTGGAAAAAAAAAAAACTGAGGAAAAAACGGGTCTAACGTTTCCATGCACTCACAAGCCAAATGTCCCTGGCAAAGAGCCACTCAACTCAACTTTCTGTAGAAGATTTAAACCATAAGTTTCTTTGGAATAACAACCACAAGACCGTTTTTCACATGTGCACCACAGTTAACACCAAAACGGTCCGGTTAATTACAAAAATAATTGCTCCTCTATGTCAAAACCGCCCATAAAGTAATATATGCAACTGGTTAGGGTAATCACAAACAGTTGTCCTACAAGAATGAAGGGAAGTCAGATACAATTTAAAATCTCTGTCACAGAAATCGAATACCACTTAAAAAAAAATTAAAAAAAACTTTAAACTTGTGCAAAAACCTAGTTTTGCCCTTGCACGAACTATTCTCTTTGCAAAGATCCATGAATCAGATTTGTACAAGTCATTAGCCTTTTTTCGAGTAAGAACCGTTAAGAACACCGACTGACATTGTGCTTTTGAAAGCCCTGAAAGCTGCAGAGTTTTGGCTCCTTCATTAGCCATCAAAGTGGCTTGGGACGATTTCCATTTCAGTCAGAATCCTCCGGCTCCCTGTTCCCTGTCTTCACGAGCATCATTAGGACCAGCATGAGCGACCATCAGAGCTTTTTTTCATGCTTGCATCACACACTTCTTTGCTGTGGTGGCACCCAAGGCCCGCTGCTATATGAAATTCTCTGTGTATGCTTTACGGAAAGATCACTCTGAGAACTCCTGCAGTTCAAACGTGTAGTTTTTTAAAGTATTAAAACACCAAAAGACTGGGCCTCAGTGAGGACACAATGTAGCATTAGGTTGGATATTTTCATCACAGCTAATGAAATCTACTTAAAGTCGATTGCTATATACAAGAAACAACAGAGACAACAATACAGTAAGAAAAACATTTGTATTCATCTTTTGCTATATGGCAGCATGGCCTCCTTTAACATATTATGCAATATAGTTTAATACTGCAAGAAGATCAGTCACAAAAGTCTTTAAAAGTATAACCAAGTTCAAACCAGTATAAACAAAAATTATCCTTTGAACGTAGCAAACAGAAATATGATTGTATAAAATTGGATTTTGATAAGTATTAGGTCATATTTGAGATATATATGTATATATATGCAGATGTCAAGTTTATAAAAACAAGTTATATCAGCACAGAATAAAATGTAACTGTCTCCTAAGCAAACATCCAAAAGTCCCTGTGAACTGTGAAAATTCTCCTCGGTGTGAGTGCTGTGGGGAAAACCTCTGTAGGCTAGATTTCTGCTCAGGTGTGGATTACCTGTTAGAGGAACCCTATACCTTGAACCATTTGGATGGTGGCTGCACTGCCTCATGGTTCATGCAGACACTGCATGACCTTTGACATAAGCTCCTCCTTCTTGTCTTTTAATCGAACAGTGACTCCTTTACCTCTTAGCCAGGCCTGCAGAGTAGCTACATTGATCTTAGACAGCTGAGAGCAGAACACAGGGAAGCAATTACACTTAGCAAATCTGAATATCAATGTCGACTTTGATCTCTTTCAGTGTTTTAGGCTCGGTAACACAATTCCTCTAGTACAGAGGTAAATGACATGAGCACGAGCTCAAAATAAAATCTCTAATTTACACATTTTCCAACTTAGGGAGGCAAAACATATCAATACCAACATATATAATGCAAACTATAATTACTCACATAGAGTCTCTTTAAGTTCTCAAGGTCTAGGACTTTTACTTTAGGGATAAGTTTACAAACGTGACCTTATACAAGAAAAAACTTGGAAAGACAGTGTAATTATGAGTGAAATAAATAATCGATTATTCAGATATCCTGCTCATTTATCACTACAAAGGCAGAGCATTAATAAAGGTGGGCAGGATTTTTTGTTGCTGCAAACTTCGACAGTGAACACTTTTTCATGCCATTAACATCAAGATGATGCATCGGTTCGTCACTCTTAATGGCATCTAATCCAGGTCATGAGCTCATGCCAAGCTTGTAATAGATTTCATTTAGAGACAGACAGACAATTCATTTATTTTATGAGCAGCAACTCGGAGGCACTGATGGGCTCTAAATCACACTCATTCTCTCTTTACACACAAACTTGCTCTTACCAAAAAAAGAGCATAAGATTGTAGAATTAACCATTTAAAGGGATCTCTGTTCAACTTATGTTGGGTTGCTGTTTAAATGGTAAATAGGTCAAGTATAGAAAAGATTAATAATATAGAATCGTGGACATAGAAGACTCAGAGGCAGAAGAGACAGCTGCTTTACCTGATTGCTTTCTGCGTACTTTACCACATCCAGATCCTGTATAGTGACTTTTGGTCTCTTTGGTTGGCTTTCAAACACAATCCCCTGAAACGAGACCACGTTAAAAACAGAACTTAGCCCTAGAAGACCAGACGGCTCATTAGAGACATGCACACTGGATTATTTGGTCAAACAGTCAGCTACCCATAGCATTAAATCACTTACAGGCTCTGATGAAAATGTCTGTGTTCTTTTGCTAAGACGTCAAAAATATTGTCCTTAAAAAGCAACAGTATTTTCCAGATGCAGATGAGATTAGTTTGAAAAATAGAACTCATTAAACCCTAAGAGCCCACGCTTCTTCCATCCATGCAACTACATAAATTACATTTTAGCTTAATGGTGGTAAATAATAATAACATTGCTGCTTAAAGAAAAGATTTTTCCACCTATCCCAGGTGTAATGAAAGAAAAATATTGTGTCAAAATGTTCTTGTATATATATACACACACACACACACACACACACACACACACACACACACACACCACGGCTTGTATTCACAAGCACTTACTACATGTACAAGCCTGCACAGACAATCTAGGTTTAGAGGAGTGATTTTTATATTTTTATATAATTTATATAATTTTATATAAACATTTTTGGAGAACTACTGACTACTTGTAACATCTAAGCTAAGGGATTTAGACACCAAACCTGTTTTGGCTGATTAACTGTATCTGGGATGAGAGAAAAATTTAAGTTAAGTATTTTGTTTTACTAAACTCTTCCGTCAGTTAAAAAATGTTTTTAAAGGTTTAATAAGTTCATTTTACACACAAGGCAGTACTGTGTAGATACCCTGTAGAATTGTTTTTGTGGTGGTCCCTTGCTTACTTTTCTCTTGCTGGGGACTTCATGCATGGTTACAGGCTGTGTTTTAGACACCGGTTGCTGTGGAGCAGAAACAGAAACTCCATACTCTTTCTTCTGGTTCCTACAGAAGGGCAACGTGACCCTTTGCAGAGTGGGCCGGGTGAATGATTGAGTAGGGCTGATCAGAGTAGAGGAGGACGAAGAAGAGGAGGAGGAGGAGGAGGAGGCAGCATGGTGGGGTTTCCTAATCACTGATCCAGACGTATTCTGATTATGTGCTTGTGCTTGTTTTAGCTGTTTCTCTGCTAGGATCTTAGTCACGTTAACATGGCGGCTAAGCACTTTGTTTTTAAAGATGGGCACCAGTTTGGGTGCCTGAGGAACAGGCTGAATCTGAGTGGATGAAGGATGGACACAAGAGAGACTGGAGGAAGAGGAGAATGGTGGAAATGTGGTACAGGCTGAAGGAACATGGTGTTTGTCTGGGTTATGGCAATGAGAAGACTCTACACTGGGGCTCAGAGTTGGAAAACTGCCCAGTTCTCTGGTTGTAGCTGTCTGGCTGATGTTGCTCAGACATCCAGGCTGAGTAAGGGGCCACAGCGAGGGCGTTACTGGAGAAAGAGAAACCTTCCCTGAGGCACAGCTGCTGGGAAGCTGGGTCAGGACAAGCCTGCTGGTCATGTTGGTAGTCAAGTTAGCAGGTGGGGCCCTGGAGATCTGAAATATGAAGAGGAAACTGTAAAAGCCATAGACTGACACAAACACAAGGCATAGTATCACAGATGTAACAAAATCTTGTATAGCTGAAGTGGTGACTTTTTAGGAAAATGAAAAAAAAGTCAACTTTATTGTACAAGAATAGTATAGTAAATTAAATAGAGAGTTAATTTTAAATAAACTTTGATCCATTTGATCCACTCATCTTTTTTAAAGAGTGTACAAATGAGCTATGACATTACAGTGACTCTGCAATAAGTATTTGTCCTTGTCCATAAATGCATGCTCTAATAAAGTGTACACATATATATTTAAACTAAAAATAAATAAAAGTCCTATAGAATCTGATACAGGAACATAAAGGTTTATAGCGTAAACACATAATCATGCCCATACAACTAAAATATGTTAAACATGCTTTTAAGAGTCGTGTGTTTTGCCAAAAATAAAATACACAACACAGCTGTGATGGTTTCAAAACTAAACACTGTACAGCTGAATAATAACCACTTGCTTTCACAGATCCCGAAACTACCATGTTACAATGTCATGATCACTGCTTGTGTACGCGGTTTCTACAAGAACCCTAATCTAATCATGAAAAGTTCATCAAGGTGCGTCTGGTGCTGTCATTATCCATCATCAAAATCCTGGAAGGTTAAAACGCAGCCCCATCTGGACTAACTCTTGGGGAGTGACACAAATTGTTTTTCCCATCACACTCCACTTCGTTTGTGATAGTTTAATATCACCAAAGTGAGCCTGTGCCAGCATAAATAAAGCCTTTTCGCCTAGCAGACATGGCTAATGTTTCTCTACATCTGTGGACTGGATTCCAGTCAAAGGAAATGACCTAATGTAGGGTCAATTATTGTTCTCCCTGGAAACTCTGAGTTTCCCTATAACTGGTTTTCATATTTTTCAGAAAGTCTGCAAGAAGAGATCAAGACAGAATGCAGCATCGGGCAGGTCTTTCACTGTACATGCACACTTTCCTTGTGTGAAAGAGGCTTCTCCCAACTTGCAATCCATTGGATTCAAGCAGTAATTTCTCATCTATGAGCAGAAAAATATTCACAGTCCGTCTGCCAAATTTATAAGCACACTGGATTATTATTCTTGCAGCACATGATCAGGTCAGAGACACATTGCCTCTGTCTGAAAACACAGCTCAGATGTATTAAAACATTCAGAGACATAATTTTCTGGTTTCTCAATAACACAACTCCTCCGCGACCAAGCAGAAATTCTTCCACAGCACAAGCACAAAGATCAGTGTGTCCAAAATGAATCAATGGACAATCTGTATAGTAGCATATATTTAACATAAGCTTCTCTTGGCTCCCTTTGAATCTCACATATATAGTGCAATATATAGTGCAGATGAGTTATTGTGTTCTTCAAAAGATGTGCTCACAAATAATCACAAGGCGCTTACTGAACTCCTTATGCTGCTAATCTATTTGAAAACGGATGAGCGCTCACTGCATAATCCAATTATGTGGAGATAAGAGTAAAGCATGGAAAACAAATCTGATTCTGTAACATGAGATGTCTAGGGGGTTGCCTTTGTGATCAGAAGGTTGTGGGTTTGAATCCCAGGACAGCTAGTGGCACCACTGAGGTTCCCTTGAGCAAGTTACCGTCCCCACACACTGCTCCTGCGGAAACCTCCATTGGTGGCAGCCCCCTGCTTCACTTGGGGAATGGTTAAATGCAGAAAAAGAATTTCACACTGTGTGCTGTGGTGTGGTGTGTGCACATGGGACTATAAGAGGCCGCTTTACTTTACTTTAACTGGATCTGTATGTATTTAAAAAAATATATAAAAAATTCAGAAACAAACTGGACAGACATCACCACACATGACAGACAGACATACACTTATCAAGTTCCCATTGTTGTCTTATACCTGAGAGATCGGTCGATTCAGTTTGGTGGTGTGGTAGAAGGGTTTGTTGGTCATTTGGGCAGGAAAGCCACATATACTCTGGAGAACGCTCCTCAGATCTGACGTGAAGGCTCCAAGCACCCCCTGCAGGTCAACTCGGGGAAAGAGCTGCACTGGCTGAGTGCGAACACAGCTCAGAGGATATCTGGGCAATTTAGATTTTAAGGACACCAAAAACAAACAGCACCAAACAGCAAAACCTAAATCAAATAGTAGCAGCTGGTATTACTACATGCTGACAGTCTTGTGTTTAGAAGAAACTCAAGAATTTGAGGAGATACTGTGCCAGAGACACTGATGCCAATATGAACACAGAGAATAAAATAGTAAGTAATATGATTTGGAAGGGAAGGAAGTGGGCACATTACACACACACAACTAAAATACTGAAACCTCAGACAAATTATGAAAGGCAGATCAACTCCATGGTCTACCTGCATTTCACCTCTTACTGCTAAATCGCAAGCATTATTAAAACTAATAATTATATATAATTTGAATGTGCTTTTGATTCAATAAATTTTACAAACAATATAACAACTACTGACATACAATAAACTGCTAAGATTTTCTCCAGTCTAAAATGATTGGTGCACGTTTCCAGCTGAGAAATGTAGAAGTTACTATTTAAATGTACAACAGATTGATGAAAAGATACGTGAAAAGCTTCTCACCGACCAGTTTGAAATACACACTGCAGTACACGACCTCATCTTCATTCAGTGGGGGGAGACGATATCCATACTAAACAGAGAGAGAGGGAGTGGGGTCAATAGGTTACTAGGGTTTGAATTCATTCATTCAAAATGTGGATCTTTAATTCAAAATGTAAATCATTTTCTGGAGACCTTTATGTAAAGATCATTGAAATTATATAGAAATAAAACCGAAAACTCAAAGCTGCTAACATGGTGTCAAAGTTGTGTGAGCTTTTTTTTTCTACAGAGAAAAAACATACACCCTTGTCCAGACAGGATACACAGGATTGCTTGATTTTGGCAGAGGTTTCTTTCATGTGAGAAGTCTGAGGCACGCTGGCGAGGTCCACTGTGGCAATGAATGGAAATGTTCGTCTTTACATGCTTCATATGTAAACTAGTGCAGCTGAATGAGGGGCAGATTAATAAATTCCGATCTCCTGTGCTACAAATGTTGTTCACTGGTTACAAATTAGGAAATACCTCACAACATTTCCAGATTTGTTTAAAGAGTTCTGTCCATGTTTTCATTAGCTTGTGTTTCACCAGTTTGAGAAAATTCTTCAAAACTGTACCACCTCTTTTAAATCTATGCTGGTTGGGCCCCCCCTAATGATTAGGGTCTGAGGTAATGTTTAATTCTAGTTAAATTTACACCTCAGCACAGTGCTGTGTTTATGTGTGTGTTTGGAAGCATATAATTAATCAACCAAGTTTAAATAACTAGTTAAGATTTGGAATAGAAGAGGATAAAGTGTGTAAGAGTGTGTACAAGAATCTGCGTGTAACAGGCCCTGACCGTATATGGCAGGTTCGGGTTTGTTTGCGATCAAAGGTTAGATTTTAATCTCTTTCGTAAATAAAAAAGAATATCCTGCACACAGAGTCTCTCAAAAACAACACAAGCTGTACTTGGAGTGATCTGATGTCAATATGACAGCAGATTTATCTGTGCATGAGAGTGAACCTGATCAAATATAAGGGTGATAAAACCTCTGTAGAAAACAAGAAGTTAATGGAAAACACATGGTGCAGAGAGTAGCCAGGAATACATGAACCATGTTGGCCTTTAAAGACTCAGAAGAGATATATAATCCCTTCTAGTTTCATTTAGGTAAAAATAATGAGGTCTTGTAAACTGTATAATGATACTGTTGACATTCAGGAAGGCATGACAGGCGTATTAGGCTGTTATTTAATACTCCCCTTGTCCTGCACGTCATGTTTTCTGTTGAAGAGGTAAAAGTTCAAGGAATGATTATGAATCAACGGTGCTGCTTATAACAGTAAATCAGTGTTAAAGCTATAATTACTGATTCATGTTGTCATAATGGATCCATTAACATAATTCTAAATGCTGGTTATCAGCCTCATACAGTATATAGGGTCCTCTGGACCCTCATATAATGGGATATGTGTATACGAGTCATCTAAATTTTTTTATCTATATTGAAAAGTGAGTTATAGAAAGAAGAAGAAGAAGGAGAAGAAAGTTAACATGCAAAACAAGTGTTTACCATGCTAGTCCAGTGCTTCTGCAGTTCAGCATAAGACTGGAAAGGACACCAGTCTGGCATTTTGCGGCTGATGCTGATTACCTGGCCCTTCTTCATGCTAATAATACACACAGACACAAACAGACACTTATTGTAAAAACTTGTATATATGCGAACACACACACACACATACACACACACACACACACACACACACACACACAGACAGATATAATGTTTTGATTGAGGCTCTGGACCTGGGCACTGGTGTTCTGACGATTTATGCTGTCGAAAAATGCTACCGCAGGGCAAATCGACAGCAGAGTCTATTGATTCATGATACCCTGTCAAACAATGCTCCCTTTAAGTTTATACAGTGTATAGTCAGTTTATAACACTGATAATGATGAGAAATAGACAATGGTATTGTATTGTATTGTATTGAAAAAACATAGTCTTTGGATTCATGTTAACCTGTGGAAAAGTGCTCCCATGAAGACAGCTGCCGGTGTCCCAAGGTAGCACAGATTTATGGCCGTGGCACTGAATCCCAAGATGTGGAACTACACCTGTGCAAAGCGCACGGTAGCACATCTTGATGGGAAACACGTTTTGACAGAACACCAGAGCCCAGGCTATGGACTATGAGGGTACCTTGTTTTTCTATAACAAACTAGATAAAACCTGAATGCCCTGCAGCGGCAAATAGCTTTGGTTTTATATTTGATTTAATTATATTAATGTTTATTGTAAGAACTGCCAAGTGGGTCATTTTAACGCTCTGGCGTTTTAAAGTGCGTTTTAAAAACTGTGGATGTTACCCGTGTTCTGTTGTCGGCTCGTTGTTATGAAAATGCTGTTAATAAAGCTGCGAGTCCACACTGGATTTACGTTTATTATTATATTTTAAAGATACTCCATTATTATATATTTAAAATATCCCCATTTTTATGCGTATCATTTATTTGTATAAATACGTATGTTTATCTGCCGCTCTTTAAAGACCGGGCCGTGAAAATAGTTTCTGATATTAAACCGGTCCGTGACCAAATAAAGGTTGGGGACCACTGCTCTAGTGGATTTTTGGCCGCTCCCGGTTGCTTAGCCTTATTTATATATATATTAAACACTTATTTTGTCAAGTCTCCATTATTATTTAAAAAAGAAGATGGGAATAAGCCACTTCACAGCTTCTAGAAATAAGTGTTTGCAAACCAAATGTTATTGCACTTTTGTTCATATAGCAGCACTTTTAAAATACACTACTTTTGAAGTCATTATTGGTTAATCGCAAAAAACCTTCCAATAATTTAGCTATTGTTTGGGTTGGTACCCAAATTTGTCAAATCTGTCAAAATGTACTAAAACAAAAATATTAACAAAAACTGAGCATTCAACACTTTACAGAGAGGTGCTTTAAGTTATAACATACACAACTTTGCTGGTATTACACTGAGCAACATCACTCATTTCCACCCACCTTGGTAGTATGTAGCACCAGTTATTCGGCATGGTGGTGTGGAGAACTGCTTCTCTATTACTGAGAAATGTTTTCATCACCAAAGGGGGCACATTGAAGTCTTCCAGCTGACAACAGACAACACAATAACAAGTGACTGCTTTCCAAAACAAGCTGTAAATCTTGACAAGTAGACATGGAATATCAGAGATCTATATTTCTGAGCCAAGTTATTTGACTTGCAAGATACTGTGTCTATAGCAAGGCCATACCTGTAGCAAGGCCATACATGCAGCATCTGCACCCATAACACTGGAGGGAGCCTGAAGCTTGTCTTAGCTATTCGACTGTGACTGAATGTGAGAAACCTGTCCATTCAGCTGTCATAGGTGGCAAAGGTTCACCTGTGCTGAGTGCAGATTGCTTGAAGTAGGTACAACGTGACTGGGCCTAAGGTCATGTTCTTTATTCTCTCTCAGTGAACTAGTATATATTTATATTTTATACCACACACACACACACACACACACACACACACACACACACACACACACACACACACACACACACACACACA
>JBBPDE010202979.1:0-15812 GCA_037974605.1 Nannopetersius ansorgii
TATGTATATAAAATGCTCTGAAAACTACCACCCCTTTTTTTCCAGAGGGTTTGGCTGTAGAAATTTAGGACAGTCATTTTAATCTCAAACAGGATTTCCATTTAAACATTTTTAAAGATTCCAATAAACCAGTAAACTAATATGCAAATGAATCAGAGTTTCCATCAGCTACTGTTTACAAATTCCTGAAGGTGACATTACATGGGTGTGATGTGTCTATCAGCTGTATAACAGTGACAGCTGGATATAATATTGGATGGGATGGTTAAAAAAAGGACATCAGTAGCTCACACACTGTAGCACCACATTTGAAAGCCGCATTACCGAAGTGAGGGAGATTCTGGGAGAGGGAGGTGAGTCATTTACCCCTTGAAAAAACATCAAATTATAATGAATCATGCGTTTCTACATTTCATTTACGTCAGCAGCGTGTAAATAATCCAGGTTTTAATGTGCACTGTGGGGTCACACCATTACACGATAAATGCAACAGCACGTCCTGCTATCCAGACTTTTTAATGCCTGATTTTATATCCTATAAAACATCAGGACTGTTACCACATTCAGCATGCAGTATTTTGTGCTACACAATTTTCCTATCATTAATTATCACTTACTTATAATTACCAAGCTCAAACTAATTGGATAGCAAGTTAAGCACTGAGTTCATTTCATTCTCATTCAATTTAAGTGATTTTATCTGAAAAAGAAGTGCCTTTTTGTGCTTCGGTGCACATAAAACTGTCCTACTTATTTATATTCTTCACTATCAAACAGAGCAGAGAAAGGGACAGTTTTATGAGGGAAATTGCAATGGTGCACCAGTTACTTGCACTTTAACATGCCAGCTAGTTTTGACACTGTTGATCTAACCAAATACATCCAAATGCCTTTGGCTAGCATTCACATTAGTGGACTGACATTAGAGATTTTTTGTTTTTAGACTATGTCTTCCCTGATAGCAAGACAGCATTGCGACAGTAAGTTCTACATTACTTACGGTGTCTTCACAGCATAATGCAGTATTGCTTCATACTTGGAAGTTGCTGACACTTCCAGAAGCCCTTATCTCATAACATTAGTCACTTCAACAAACTGTTCTCTCCGCTCTGAGTCTGATGGATTGGCTGTGATTGGCTGGATGGCCTGTCAGTCAATCTCACATATAAGTATCCCAGACTCTAGGAAAGTGGAACTGAGCATTGTGGCCTAAAAATGTACTAGCCATAATGTGCACTGAACAAGAGGGGTGTTTGACTGACAGCCTATGTGAATCAGGGCTGGGGCTAAAAGTAAACCAGCCCCAACTCAAACAAGTCCCATTTTTCTCAAAACCCCTAGTCAGCCAACAATTCATAGACGCTGGGTGGTCGCTGTTGCTGTCCCATTTTGCCATGGGTTCTATTCCTTTTTACTAGATAGACTATGTTTCTTTTTATCAATCTAGGGGTGATCACTTAATTGCTACCATAAAGTTACATGCACGGAATTGGGATACATCACAATTAGACATCATGTTTGTATGTATATATATACAACCCCCTTGTGTGATCGATTTGTTGATGCTCTGTGCTGGGAGAACTAGCATTGAGGGTTCAAATGTCTTTCAGGTCAGTATATATGCCTTTAACAGCGCAAAAACTGGCCTGGTGGTTAGGGTTCTGCCCCTGCTTTCAGAAGGTTGTGGGGTCGAATCCCAGGAGAGCCAAAGGCACCACTGAGGTACCACAACTACACACTGACACCCCAGGCACCGTTGTTGGCTGGCCACTGCTTCGTTTAAGTGAACAGGTTAAACGCAGAGGACTCAAGCAATTTCCTCCAAGATCAATATAGTTTATTAAAAAAACTGATCAGGCATAACATGCCATATCACAGCATACCCTGCCTGTTACTGCATAGCTACCCTTGAGCCAAACAGCTCAGATCAGTCAAGACATGGATTCCTAAAAGCTTCTGAAGGTGTGCTGTGGTACCTGACACCAAGACATTAGCAGGAGATCCTTACAGGTTGCCTTCTTTCCATAGTGCAGCCTACACTTCCCCAGTTAATCAACGCACACAAAAATGATTCATCAGACCAGCCACCTTCTTTCATTTCTCTGTGGTCCAGTTCTGTTGCTCACCTGTGCATTTTACTGTAAATGCTTATTGTGGTAGACAAGGGTCAACATGGGCACCCTGAATAGTCCGCGTCTCAAAGGAAGCTGTGATACTGTATGTTCTGACAACTTTTTTATCATGTTTTATTATGTATCTGTCATGACACTGACTCTTCTCTCATCGTATATCAACCATATTTTTTCTGTTGTGGCTAATTGGAATATAACTAGAGCATCTATACATAACAGTGATTTACAAAAATACCATTCGTTTTTCTTCAAGAAAATTAGCATTAGAGTTATTAGATTCGTTTTAGAGTTATTAGATTAGTTCCTAATATGAGACAAAAATTCTGAGAACATTCCCTCAGAAAAAAAGTCTGCTGGGTTTGACCATACAAGACAATAAACAGACAATCCGTAATTAAGACCCTTAACCCTAAGTTGCTCCAGGGAGACTGCCCCCTAAAGGTAGGCAATGGAAGTCGCTTTGGATAAAAGCCTCTGATAAATGCCGTAAATGTAAATGTAAATTACTGCACAAAATTGAAAACCCTTTGTGGGGTAACTTTGGAAAAAGAAGTGAACTGAAGGGAACGGTTAGTGTTCAGTTCAAGGGGCATAAATGAACAGTACAACAGAAACATTTGATAAAAATGGATCAGAAAACCTGCACTACATTAGCTAATAGATTTCAAATCCAGCATCTATTCATGATCTTCTAACATTAACTAATAGGTCGGTCTGCTCTCATGCTACCTTAATTGCTTTTTGCTGCATAGTAGATGAATGCTATCACTGCAATGAATGCATACAGACACTGCAGTACTCCCTAGATTAGATTAAATGATTCATTATAATCAGTCTCTAATCTAAATGGGCCATTTGTTGCATGTGGGTTTTACCACTATTGATTCAGGTTTGGGGGGCACGCATGGAATTAACAATGAACCAGTGAGCCTACAGGTAGGCCTTGATCCACAGCGCTTATGGAAAATGCTACAAGCAAATGCACAGTAATTCATCCATTCATTTATACTTTCATATTAATTGGCTCAAACTTACAGGCTCCAGCAACAGAATGTCAGAATGCTTTGAAATGAGTCATTGCCGCTTGCTCCAAATTACATTTATTAGAATTGACAAGCTACAGGCAGGTTTGCAGCATCTTTCTATAGAGATGACAATGACTTAAAATGGCCCTTTCATAGGAGACTACATATAGTATGTGATTTATAGAACATAATGTCTCTCTGCTGCAGTAGATAATCGGTCTCTTTCTTATTCGACTATGCATTTCTTCAATGAAGAAGCATTTAGAAGATCGAGAGTGGGTGGAACACAACCCAGCTGGCTTGTGGCTTCACTGTCGGGCTGTTCGTGACATTATGGATGGAAATGGAGATGTGTGTAGATAAGCAGACTTTTAATCTGTGTTTGATTATGCTTAAAAGCTCAGGCTGAATTAATTGCAAATGTCCCTTTAGCCACATGGGTGGGTAAATGGTGTGCATTTCTATTCATCTGAGGAAAAGCTGCCATCTAGTGTCAGGTGGTTGATTTAGCTCATTGAAATGTAGGAGGGCTTGATCGGCTGATTACAGAAGCCAAATTGAAGGGGAAAAAAACGGAGAACATAAAGTGGAGAAAAATGGAGCCCAGATGTCTCCAGAAAATTATAGATATGCAGTGAATACATATTGATGATACTGCAGTGGTGGTGGTGTGGTCTAGTGCAGTGGTCCCCAACCTTTATTTGGTCACGGACCGGTTTAATATCAGAAACCATTTTCACGGCCTGGCCTTTAAGGAGTGGCAGATAAACATACGTATATATACAAATAAATGATACGCATAAAAATGGGGATATTTTAAAAAAAAAATAATGGGGTATCTTTAAAATATAATAAATAGCGTAAATCCAATGAGTACTCGCAGCTTTATTAACAGCATTTTCATAACAACGAGCCGACAACAGAACACGGGTCACATCCACGTTTTTTTTTCTGTGCAGCCGGCGGACCGGTACCACACCGGTACCGGGGTTTGGGGACCACTGGTCTAGTGGGTAGGATACTTGCTGTGGGCCAAAAAAGAAGTGACCATTCTGTCATATGTGAACAGCACGAAATTCTTCCTCTGCATTTAACCCATTCACCGAGTGAAGCAGCAGGCAGCCAGGAACACAGCGCCTGAGGAGCAGCGTGTGGGGACTGTATTTTGCTCAGGGTACCTCAGGGTACCAGCTGCCCTGCAGAATAAGAGATCATGGGTTTGAATCCTACCTTCAGCACTACCACTGGGTCCCTGAGCAAGACCCTTAACCCCGAAGTTGCTCCAGAGAGACTGTCCCCTGTAGTTAAGAAATGGAAGTCGCTTTGGATAAAAGTATCTTCTAAATGCCATAAATGTTAATACAGGCCTACAACAGATTAGCCCTGATGCTGAAAGTGCTAATACACCTTATATTTTGCATCATGTTGGCAGGAGAGAAAAGTTTCACACTCTGACTTTCATGTGACTAGTATTTGGATTGTAACCTGAATTCGACCATGTGGACTGACACTTGATCTTCAGATGTGTCTCCAGCTATTCAGATTAAACTCTGATTGCTAAAATGTGTGCAACAAAAATTCTGTGCCTGTGTTGCATTTTCTAGTTCTATTGAAAAGACTGTCGCTGCCTTGAAAATCACAATCTGGCCTGGCACTATTCACTTCCTCACACTGCATTTACACAGATGCTAAGTAAACAACAAGTGTTTCGCATAATTAGCCTTCTATACTAATCATCGCCATCATGTTCATTAAATATTTTTCTTGTATTATTTATGTCTCCCTGAACCCATAGCTCTAAAATTTAGATTACATTACTCATTGTGCCTTATAATTAAATAGGCTACTGTGCATATAAGATGAAATGTAACTAACTTTACAGATTAGCTGTGCCACAATAGAAAAGCTGCAAAATCTACTGTAGGTCCACGTGTAAACAGTAACTGCAGTATCATCACCGAACATCAACATGCTCCTGGAACAAGTCCCTATAAAGTGCATTCTAAGCTCACCTTTAGAATGAAGATAATTTTATTATCCTGGTTAAATATCAGAAAAATGAAAGATAATCTATAGAAACCAACAATGGGAGCTCTACCCAACAGCTTTCAATTATGACATAAAACCCATTTTTACTTAGAACTTCAAACAAGACTCTATTAAATTAATGTTTTATTAATAGAAATTATTGAGTACACTCAGTATGTTTACTTTCCTATAACTGTACAAAAGTTTAACGCTTTATTCATTCACAACAAATTGGATTTCAGCCCAGGGTTTACAGTGTACAGAGCAGAATGAGTGAAATCTGATGAATTCAAATGAAATAAAATCAAATTTTAAATGTAAATGGTAGCTGACAAATTCCAATTACAAATAATCAAATACAACAATCTTTTTTTGGAGCTCCTGGGCAGATTGGAGCTCCTGGGCAGATTTTACCTGCAATTTAAAACATGTTTTTGAAACCTTATAGTGGATTTTAGTTGAGTTTAGTTTATAGGCCACTCTCTTTCAAAAAGTGGACGGCTTGCCCAGGCCAGCGTAGGAGTGCTCGGGTTTCATTTACACATGACTGAAAACATAAAACCTCCAAAAGACAAACAAAACCACGGCCCACACAGGCTGAACTTCTTCACTCTCTGACTTGTCTGCTCTCCAGTCAAAGCTCTCCTTCAAAGAGTTCTCCCTCTCTGGCTGGAGAACCCAGGCTTAGAGAGTGTTCTGGCTCTTCTCTGAAGGAGGGACGCCTGAATAGTGTAAAGAGTTCCTGGGTGCATGGTAACAAGTACATGGCCGGCCATTACAGCCTGTGTGTGCCTGTGTGTAACAGAATCAGTGAATGAACAAGAGCCGTTTTAAGGATGGAAGCTAAATATAATAACTGCCTGCCAGGTATGAAATCATGGGTTTGCTTCGATTTATCACAGGCAAAAAATTAAGCTGCATATTTTACAAGAAGGAGATTTGATTTGCTTTCCGAGAATACTTCAATTGTATTTTGCCTGTCAAAATCCTGACACTCTCTGCATCATACGTCCAGCTGCATCAGCTCCATCTGAATAGGTCCAAGCCCAAACCTACTCTTAATTCACCCAGAAAAGAGTAGGCCACACATATTCTCTTGGACATGCATGTCTGTAGCATCCTGAGCACCTTTTAACTCTTTAAACTAATGTTTGTGGGTTTACACTCTAGTAACTTGCATAATAGTTTAATAGCGGTTACTGAATAATTCAGAGCAGTTCCTGGATATAAATTTTAAGATAAATAAGCCAGTGAGTTTAAATAGACATTTTGAATTTATTTGAACAATAATATACCAGTTATGATGAGAATCATAACATTTTTGTCAAGGCTGTAATGCTGATGTATTTATACTGTTCCATGCCAAGTGTCTGTCAAGGCTATTGCTGGAGCTTAAATTCTGTGTGTATTGGGACATTATTATTCCTCATAAACACCACTGATGGCCCTGAAGCAGGCCTGGATGTCTGCCCAGGCCGTCTTCGCTGCTGTTCAGTTTGTTTCAGACACCTGTTGCTTGGTTTAGGAGGTGATGAGTGGGAAGATGGTGAGTGCTATCCAAAAACATATAAAAAAAGCAAAATATCAAAACATGCATAGGACTGTTGGTTAAATCCTCACTGTATTTCAGACTCTAGGCCTCCTAATAAACAATAACAGTCCATGCGTTGTTGATAACAATAAAAAAGGTATTCTGTGGCGATCAATTCAACCAATCTACTGTTGTAACCTTGTAGCCTCTGTTCTTTATGTGTTCCACCACATTTCAAACCACACTCCTCAATCTTTATTGATTTTGATTTGGCCAAATCAGTACATCTAGTTGCCCTCAGCAGGCAGCAATAACTGCCTGTATCACACTGTGGTCAGTTTGGAGTTATAGGAGGAAAAAGTGAAGACAGCAGGAAGCAAGTATGACTTTGTTAGGACTTCCTGAGGAAAGTACTGAGTAAAGACAAAACAAACCTTATAGGGCCTGTATCATAGCAGACAAATCCATTTCCTTCTTTAAAGTTAGCTTTATGTAGAATATGTTAATGTTGTTAAAGTGCTATATCTACCATTCATTTCTCTGTTCGTTTAGTTATTTCTGTGATATCACAAAACCCATTTACAGATAAACAGCTGTAACATACTATTATAAAAATATAGGACCATGTAGGATGTTCCCGTGTTCAAGGACTTTACAAAGAGAACGCATTAATAACACAGGCTTCATGATCTCAGCCGCTTGTCCTAACCAGGGTCACAGGGGGTGCTGGCATCTATCCAAGCATTCACAGGGCAACAGACTCACAGGTTACAAGTCCATCACACAGCAGACACACACACTTTCACACCTGGGGCACCTTAGCATTTCCAGTTCAGCTTATGTGCCTGTCTATGTACTGTTGGAGGAAACTAGAGCTCCTGGGCAGAAACCTACGCATAACATAACACACAGAACACAGAACAGCCCCTGGAAACCCTGGCCAGGAACCATGCATCTTCTTATTCTGAGGCAACATCACTAACCACTGCACCATCATGCTGTTTTATATTCTCATACTGGGTCAAAGACAATCTGATGGACACACCAGTTTATTTGTTTGTTTGTTTACACCATGTAGTTATAGGGTTATAGGGTTTGTTTACCTGTTATAGGGTTTGTTTACCAACAGTAAAGCAGGCTGGAATCTTTGTGGATTTTTTGTTATTATTCCGTTATGTATGTGTATATTTACTGAAGTGTGTAATTGCTGAATTCATTGTTATGGACTAATTAAATTAAATTTGCACCATTATTAATGTAACTGAAAATTAGAGTCCTTCACAGAACACTAGGCTAGATAGTCAGTATCATACACATTTAGCATCATTTAACATCATTTATGGTCTACATTTGGCCACAGCAAAAGAGAAAGCAATTCAGACCTGACATCTGTGTTAGTGGAATGTGTGATTTATGATTTACAATTATAGCCAGTTCTCCTCAACAGCAAAGACTATGCATGGGGTGCCGTAGACCACAGTAAATAGGAAGAATTTTTCATTTTCTCTGAAGATTTTGTACATTGATTGGTATAAAAGTTTATCTAAAATTAACAATGGGACTAAGTCTTTAGTAAGTCTTTAGTAAGTCTTTAGTAAGTCTTTACTAAAGGCACGGTAGAAATAAAGCTTTTTTTTTCACCTCTGTTTTTGCTCGTCTTCGCCAAGGGTACCATTAATTTTGGAGGCCACTCTAGGTTATGCCAGAGAGAACATTGGTTTCCATGGAGACAGTCTTCTACATATCACCTTATAGACACAAGACACACGCCTGGTGATAGAAGTTAAAATAACAGCATCATTCCCATCTCCCTTTTAAACAGATGTGCGCTGATCCCGCAAAAAATCAATCTGATTAACACACTCAGGTCGTAATTTAATCTGAGAAGGTCCTGCTGCGAAAGTTATTATTCTTTTGAAGTCACAGTGAAAGCAGCATCAGTGATTCCTCTGTCCTGAACTGGCAAGATGCTGCTTGCTTTATCTCTCTCTCCCCAGTCACCACACCTCCTCCACTTTCTCTAACTGACAGAACAATTATGTTCATTTCAGTTATAAAAGCAGAAGAATTTAAATGTCCTGGTAAAAATGGCATGCATCCTCACAGGTGCATGATATAACATTGCATGAAACAGCCCAGCTATCAGGAAGACTGGTTTTGAAATGAGGAAACTAGACAAATTATTCTCTCACACACAATGTTTTTTGGAAGGATCTGTCGAAAGGATTGTATACTGACTGTTTTAAATAAATATTTTAATTCTGCTGACACGGCTAATCAACATGAGTCTCTCATGAACATGATTATGGTGATAATTTCTGCAGGATTGTGTGGAAGGGACAGTGTGTAAGCAAACAAAGTACAATATGTGTTGTTTATCACAATGTGATTCCTTTTAGTCCTTTGCAGAACACAGAGCAGCCCCTGGAAACCCTGGCCAGGAATCAAACTCTGCATCTTCTTATTCTGAGGAAACATCACTGACCACTGCACCACCATGCTGTTTTATATTCTCATACTGGGTCAAAGACAATCTGATGGACACACCAGTTTATTGGTTTGTTTGTTTACACCATGTAGTTTTTAGATTTTAGTATTTATAAAGGTTATAGGGTTTGTTTACCTGTTTTCAACAGTAAATCACGCAGAATATGGCTGTGAGACATGAGACATGTTTTCAAATTTGAATTTAACCGTTTGTCAATATGCTGTAATTCTACAGCATTATAATTCCACTTATATACTACCCATGTTGTTCCCTAGTTGTAAATTGTTTTTTCTGTAGAACTTTTTCAGTGCCTGTCATACTTCCCCTACATAAAAAAAAAAAATAAAAAATCACAGCCCATTTTTTAGTATGGGTGTGTCTTTTAAAATAACCCCGTCCCTCTGCTCCACCTACTTTACTCTGAAAGAACACATCAGTACAACATTTGAAATTCGATTCATCAATTTGATTTGGAATCGTTACACTATTACAGAATTTTTTATTATTACAGAGTTTTAAGTTAATTCAGATTTCTATATTATGCCACAAGAATTCAGGAGTTTGCCATGACAGGAAACACAGTTCTCCTGCACATTGTGGAAAACAGATCTAAATGGATTTGACTCTCAGCCGGTAGAATTGTCGCCATATTAATAGTCCGATACAGTGCATTTTAAAGGAACTTTGGCATGAGCAGTTTATTTATGTGTTAAGTGTTAATCTGCAGGGTTGTCAACATCTTTCTTTAAAAACAGATGGGAGTGTGAACAGGGTTCCCATATGGAGTGTAGAGCGCAGCTGTACATGTGATTCATGATCTCTCGGTACAGCTGCCAGCCATCGGTCACAAAGTGTTGAAAGGAGACCCAGCTGACCACACAGGCTGCATGCTGGACAAACCAGAGCAGATGCTCCTGCAGCCCCCTGCCTCCAAACAGACAAAGAGCATCCCTGCATAAAAGGCAATCACTTCAGAACAAAGCCAAACAGTGTGATTTATTCACTGCAAATGTTTCTCTGTCCAAAAGGTGCTTCATTATATTTACACTATAGTTGCAAGGCTAATTTAGCTAGCAAATAGTATGGGCACAGGTTGATTAGCTATTGCATTAAAACCACATGCCTGACATTGTAAAGACACAAAAGCACTGAAGGTGTGCTCAGGCATCTGGCACCAAGAAATAAACAGAAGATCCTTTAAGTCCTGTAAGCTATGAGTGGGGCCCCATGGATAGGACTAGTCAGTCCAAGCACATCCCACACATAGGTTTGAGATCTGGGGGATTTGAGGGCCAAGTCAACACCTTAAACTCTTTGCTATGTTCCTCCACACTATTCCTGAATTTTTGCAGTGTGTCAGGACACATTATACTGCTGAGCCGCAGCCATTAGGGATACTGTTGAAGGGGTGTCGTTGGTCTGCAACAATGTTTAAGTAGGTGCTCACATGCTCTGTAAAACCTTCTTTTGGTGGTTTGTGTTATAAATGTTTAAAACCACATAAACAAGCCAGCTTGGGATTACAGCTCAGGATGACTTGAGGCAAGTGTATGGAGCCTGAACAATACTAACAGTAGCTAAAGGCATTTATTAGTCTTTTAGCACCTTTGCAAACCCGAAGAAGCAAACTGTTTCACTGTCAAACT
Source organism: Nannopetersius ansorgii (assembly GCA_037974605.1). Classification (NCBI taxonomy): domain Eukaryota; kingdom Metazoa; phylum Chordata; class Actinopteri; order Characiformes; family Alestidae; genus Nannopetersius; species Nannopetersius ansorgii. The sequence goes on from JBBPDE010202979.1 coordinate 10,851, forward strand.
GCAGGATCTAAAACAACAATATTCGTCTTGCTTATTCTGTTCCCTGTTACAGTCTGGCTGGAACAACACTAAGGGTGTTCTCGCTAGTGTGGATAATGAGTGCTTTTTATTTATTCTGCCTTGCCAGAATCCTGCTGTGAAACAAGCTTTGAGCATCCGCATGCAGAAAAGGCCAAACATTTAGAGTAAAAACTAACTTTGGAAAAATAACCATGAATTTGTCATTTTTAACAGATGGTCATTAATAGTTTTGTCGTCTTCAGCAGTAATGTAAAACAAACTCTTCCCCAAATAGGACATCCACAGATTTTTCAAAATGTCTGTGTTATTTATTATAAATGTGTGGTTTGATGTGAAATGACAAACTGTGCTAATAGGAACCAGGTGTCACAATGTCTGCAATACAAAGATAACAATGTATTTACTGTTCGAAGCCAACATTTCCTCCGTTTTAATATGGATTTTTTTTGTAATACTAAAATAGTGCTAAATCTTGAGAAAATGCTGAGAGGTTAGATATTCCCCTCGCCGTTACTGTAAGTGTATTCAATTAATGAATTACTGTAAAATGTAATAAAAGATACATCTATTTTCCTGCCACTGCTGGCTTGTTAAAGTACATGCAGGGGATGGCTTTAGGTGCTCAAGCCCCTCAGGCCATGGAGTTCTTTTTTGACAAAGTGGGCCCCCCAGCTATAAAAGCTTTGTTTGGTTAAGAAAATTTTTCGATCAGACTGTCCCACACACACCAGACCCCCCCAACCCACTGCCCCACTGTCAGCAATTCTGGCTGGGTTAGTTTCTCTAGGAGGAGGTGAAGTATTGTATTACTGATTGATCTGATATTCCCTGCCTGTTAGTGCACAGTGACGTAAGCAGAAATATTTGAAAGACAGGCCAAAGTTACTACACTTCTATTATGATGAATCCTGCTTAATGTCTATATTAGCTAGTCCAGATGGCCTCAGCTCAAGGGTTGTCAAGTCCTGCGCAGATCAACTGTGTGGGGCGATGGGGCTCACTTTCAACCTGAGCCTGAAGCTGGGGAGAGTAGCACAGCTCTGGAAAGCCTCTTGTGTGGTACCAGTGCCAAAGACTCCACATCCCAAGAACAGCTACAGGCTGATGACGCTGACATCCCACTTGATGAAGACCCTGGAGCAGCTGGTCTTTGCTCTGGTTCGGCCCCTGGTGAGCTCATCATTAGACCCACTTCATTTTGCCTACCAGCCTGGCATTGGAGTGGATGATGCCATCATCCATCTCCTACATCTGTTCCCCCTCTCACCAGGAGACTGCTGGGACCGCTGGGAATAAAAGAATCATGTTCTGTTATTTCTCCAGCGTCTTCAGCACCACCCTTCCCACAATCCTGAGGGACAAGCTGGAGTACACAGAAGTGGACCTCATCACATGGATACTGGACTACCTCACCAACCACCCACAGGGTGGGAGACCTCAGGGCTGTGTGTCGGACAGGGTTGTCTGCAGTACGGGGCCGCCACAGGGAACGGTTCTGGCACCATTCCTCTTCACCGTCTACACTGCAGACTTCACTCACAACTCCACCAACTGCTTCCTGCAGAAGTTTTCTGATGATTCTACAATAGTCTGCCTCATCACTAATGGGGACAACAAGGAGTACAGAGAACTGACCTAGGACTTTGTGGACTGGTGCCAGCAGAACTACCTCCAGATCAGCACTGGAAAAAACAATGAGCTGGTGGTAGATTTCCACAGGCACAAACATCCACTACAACCACTGAACATCCAGCGTCTGGTCATTGAGACTACGGTCATTGAGACTCACAACTCAAATGCTCTCTACAAAAAACAAAAAAAACATATATATGTAACAAGGTCAGTTTTGATTTATACTTTTAATTGTATAACAACTTGAAACATCACTGCTTGCTTTAGTGCAGCAGCCCCCAACCTTTTTTGTGGCACAGACCAGTTTCATGAAAACAATATTTTTCACAGGCCAGTACAGATACAACTAAAAGCAAAGTGTGTTTGCCAGCTTGTGGGCAAAATCTTTGATGAACCGTATCCCGTAACCGAATAAAAGATCCTTCAGCCTCTGATAATCAATAAAATATTTTTATTCTGTTTTTCGCTACCACAGCCTGGTGGTTGGGGACCTCTGCTTTAGTGCATTCGTAGTTTAGTTGGAAGCTTATGTACATTTTGTTGTTGTTGATGATGATGAATGATTCCTTTAGAAATTCAGTAATCTAGAGTGCCCCAATTTGCTCATGGTGGTCTAATAGCACAAAATCTAACTACAGCCTTGAGCTGATATACCTGGCTGTAATATTCTAATACTTCAGGATGCTTCGCCAGATGCTAATAGGGTTTGTTAGACTAAGTGCTGGAAATGCAGTGAGGAAGATTTTCAGAATCTCTGACGTAAATCACACGTCATCATGTTTTCTCTTTTCTCAAGGACCGAATTTGCAATAATGATGAAGGATGTCAAGAGAAATAATGCTGCATTGCAAGCCTTTCTTCATGAGTTCTTAACGAGCCTCTAATTAATCATCATCCAACTGAGGCAACGGCACACGTTCACTCCTGCTGTCAACTCCGCTCTCTCTTTCTCTCTCCCATGTTGTTTTCTGTGTTTTCCTTCTTTAGGAGCTGCTGCAGTACTTTTACACTGCAGTCATGCTTGTGGAAGAGATAATGCCCCGCTCAGTCCTCCTGGGCCCTGTTTTCAGCTAATGTTGAATAAGGCGAAAGCCAGTGGTTAAGGTGTGCTGGAGAGCTCACTTTAATACGGCTCATTAAAGGTCCGTCTGTGTGCTTTGTGAAGCGGCCCCAGCTACGAGGAGGAAAGCTTTACTGGGCACCAGGGAACCAAAAGGCATGATGATTTAGTGAGTCATTAGCAGATGCTTGTTTCAGCATTAATTCAACTCTTCATGTGCCCTTCATAAAATCTCCGCTGAGAGGGGTGGTTAAAAAATAAGAAGAAAAACGGCTCATTTCTTCTGCACTTTCAGGCCGAAACTCTACTTCAAGGCCAATTATTTAAATATAAGAATGTTCCATGCCGAAGCTCCAAGTACAGGCTTGCCATCGCAGTGCTGAAATGTGCAGGCGGTGACATTCAGTTGGCGTAGTTCATTTAAAGGAATTGTTCGGAAAGAAACTGAATGTACACATAAGCCTAAAAGAAGTCAATCAGCCTAGACATGTTCAATTTTTCCTCTTTAATTTTGAGCAATTAGATTACTGTTGCTGACAAGGTTAGTGCTATTAAGTAATGGAATAGTATATACACTCAGTCATGAAAACTGGTATACATCATCACACACTTCAATCAACTTATGAAATCGATTCTAAAAATGGACAGAGCTAAAAGTAAGACTGATCGTAATCCAGATACTGGAATATTATGAGTGGGACTCCCCCCCCCCCTCTTTATGCAGGCAGAAAAAAACTGTCCTGTTTACACCAGCAGAAAATTTGGGGCTATTCACCAAACGTTAGCAATTATTTTTTCCCTTCAGTGGCTTCGGTAAACTTGGTCGTTTTGTGATTGCTGAGCTCTTGTGTCTATTTTGAATGTAAACACTGAAATTTTGTTTTGCTGTCAGGAATGGCTGCACACATCATTGTTGCTCTAGTGCAACCAAAATTGTTGATGCTGTCCTTGTTATTTTTTTGTAATTTGTTTTATTTGAAAATATAAGTGTGAAAAAACAGTACTATACAGCCAACCAGTGACAGTGAGGAACAGGGGAAATTATAGTTACATCAGAAACATTTTTCCTCGTGAGCCTTACTGCAATGCACTCTAAACGTATTTTTGAATATGTTACTTGTTAGGAGTTGTAAAACACATTACTGAAAACATTTAGGACTGTGTGTTCAAGATTTACCCATCACTAAAACCACTAAACGTAGCTACAGCTTCTCATGGGCTACATTTGGGGTAAAGGTGTGCTTTTTACCAGGTGATTCAATTTAGAATAATAATTTGTAGCATTGTGACTTAATACTTTTGCTGTGTATTTTTCTGAAATAAGCCATGGAGCAGGAGAAGATTCAGAGAGGCATCAGGAGTGGCAGGTGTTGCATCATGCATTTCTCAACAAAACCCTTTTGTTCTCACTCTCACAACTCTTTCAGTGAATGGGTGGTGTGACTGCAGATACAGTCCCTCCTTTTGAATGAAGCCCTGTCTTTCTTTACGGTATGGCAGGTGTTGAGTGGATGCATAACTTGTATTGTGTAACGACACTATATGGTCAAAAGTGAAGGGTAATCTTAATGCTTCAGCAGACCAAGACATTCTGGACAACGCCATGCTTCCAACTTTGTGGGCACAGTTTGGGGAAGAACCTTTTCTATTCCAGCATGACTGTGTCCCAGTGCACAAAACAAGCTCCATAGAGACATGGCTGGAGGAATCTGACATGGCTGGATGAGTTCAGTGTGGAAGAACTTGACTGGCCCGCACAGCCCTGACCTCAACCCCATCTAGCACCTTTGAAATGAACTGGAACGGAGATTGTGAGCCAGACCTTCTCGTCCAACATCAGTTTCCCCTTTTCTTTCTGGTCTGGGAGACAGCGGAAAAGAAATATGTTAGCAGAGAATGTTTCAAATGTCATGACTTCTTAAGCCCAGCATTTCACAAACACGATAGACCTCGTCTGACTAATAAAAAGATAACTGGCTTCCTCTACTGGCGGTAGAAGGTAATACAAGAGAAACTAACAAGTCTTCAGGCCAGGCCAAATGAATAATGTGCTTACATTGACAAGAATATGTTTACATATATATATATATATATATATATGACCCTGTGCACCATTAAAAGTATAGAGCAATGGTAGAAGGTGACTTTTACTAATGAATCACATTTTCTTTTTCATCTTGTGTGTGTGTGTGTGTGTGTGTGTGTGTGTGTGTGTGTGTGTGTGTGTGTGTGTGTGTGTGTGTGTGTGT
>JBBPDE010203011.1:0-15809 GCA_037974605.1 Nannopetersius ansorgii
TGGAGGTAGTGTAAGTTAACTGTGTGGAGGTAGTGTAAGTTAACTGTGTGAGGCAGTGTAAGTTAACTGTGTGGAGGCAGTGTAAGTTAACTGTGTGGAGGTAGTGTAAGTTAACTGTGTGAGGTAAGTTAACTGTGTGAGGCAGTGTAAGTTAACTGTGTGAGGCAGTGTAAGTTAACTGTGTGGAGGTAGTGTAAGTTAACTGTGTGAGGTAGTGTAAGTTAACTGTGTGAGGCAGTGTAAGTCAAACTGTGTGGATGTAGTGTAAGTTAACTGTGTGAGGTAGAGTAAGTTAACTGTGAAATAGTGTAAGTTAATTGTGTGAGGTAGTGTAAGTTAACTGTGAAATAGTGTAAGTTAACTGTGTGAGGTAGTGTAAGTTAACTGTGTGGAGGTAGTGTAAGTTAACTGTGTGAAGCAGTATAAGTCAAACTGTGTGAATGTAGTGTAAGTTAACTGTGTGAGGTAGAGTAAGTTAACTGTGAAATAGTGTAAGTTAACTGTGTGAGGTAGTGTAAGTTAACTGTGAAATAGTGTAAGTTAACTGTGTGAGGTAGTGTAAGTTAACTGTGTGGAGGTAGTGTAAGTTAACTGTGTGAGGTAGTGTAAGTTAACTGTGTGAGGTAGTGTAAGTTAACTGTGTGAGGCCGTGTAAGTTAACTGTGTGAGGCCGTGTAAGTTAACTGTGTGAGGTAGTGTAAGTTAACTGTGTGAGGCAGTGTAAGTCAAACTGTGTGAGATAGTGTAAGTTAACTGTGTTAGGTAAGTTAACTGTGTGAGGCAGTGTAAGTTAACTTTGAAATAGTGTAAGTTAACTGTGTGGATGTAGTGTAAGTTAACTGTGTGAGGCAGTGTAAGTTAACTGTGTGAGGTAAGTTAACTGTGTGAGGCAGTGTAAGTTAACTGTGTGAGGTAGTGTAAGTTAACTGTGTGGAGGTAGTGTAAGTTAACTGTGTGAGGTAGTGTAAGTTAACTGTGTGAGGCAGTGCAGTGTAAGTTAACTGTGTGGAGGTACTGTAAGTTAACTGTGTGAGGTAGTGTAAGTTAACTGTGTGAGGCAGTGTAAGTTAACTGTGTGAGGCAGTGTAAGTTAACTGTGTGAGATAGTGTAAGTTAACTGTGTGAGGTAAGTTAACTTTGAGATAGTGTAAGTTAACTGTGTGAGGCAGTGTAAGTTAACTGTCTGAGGTAAGTTAACTGTGAGATAGTGTAAGTTAACTGTGTGAGGTAGTGTAAGTTAACTGTGTGAGGCAGTGTAAGTTAACTGTCTGAGGTAAGTTAACTGTGAGATAGTGTAAGTTAACCGTGTGAGGCAGTGTAAGTTAACTGTGTGGAGGTAGCTCAATGGGTAGTATACTTGCCTCCATATCAAGAGGTCATGGGTTCGAATAGCTACTGGAGACTCCGCCCCCTGTAGTTAGGGAATGGAAGTCGCTTTGCATAAAAGCGTATGCCAAATGCCATAAATGTAAATGTAGTGGAAAGTTAACTGAGGTAAGGTAGTGTTAGTTTGACCTAAGACAGCTGTCTCTGTTTTGGTCTTTTGAGTTTAGTCTTCACCAGCAGCCCAAAGGCTCACATGCTCCTGCGCTCCAGACGAGCGAACAGCTTCCTGGAGGAACTCAAGCCACCTTCTCTGGAGAGAGAGTGTGTGGAGGAACGATGTGATTTTGAGGAGGCCAGAGAGATCTTCCAGACCAAAGAGAGCACGGTGGGTCCGTAATCCGTCTCCCAGATTAAAGAAGAAGTCTGGTGTGAAATGGACCTGGGGTGCCGCCAGCTTGAAATTAAGGCACAATAAGTCAACTGACGAGCACAAATGAAACTACAGCTTATTATTCATGTGAATGTTGTACGATGCTCTTCATTCTCATGTAGACAGTCACCAGAACTTCTAGCTGGAATCCACGCATTTCCACAGAATTCATTTTGCGGTCTGTTGCTCTATCCTACCTGATCGTTCACATTTGTCAGTCAACTTATCGTACCTTAATTTCAAGATGGCAGCAACCAGAAGTTTCTCTGAAGGTACTGTCTGTATAAACTTTTTTATGAACTACCTGTGCACTGCCACAAGTTCTCAATGTCTCGTTTTAAATGTCAGGGCCCTCAGAATTATAGAAAGTTAAGCGTGGAACTACTTTGAGCCTGTTAATGGTGTTGAAATAGCAATTTATCTGCACTGCATTATCAGCCTAGTGGAGGCTTGAGGTTAGCAAGTTTCCGAATGCGGGTGGCAAAAGAAGGTGGGCTACTCGACAAAAGTTCATACTCGTTATCATATTTCAATACAACCCAGGTCCATTTCACACCGAACTTCTCCTTTAACAGGACTTTTACAGTTGATCTTTTTGATGAATGGTCAGTGATTAATCAGCAGTTTGCTTGATGATAATGTGAAAACTGCCCATGTGGTCTATTTAACTCTCCAGAATCAGAACCACAGGTTGAAATCCAGTGAGGTTTTGTGGGGCGGCTGGCGTATTGGTGGTTAGAGGGTTGTGGGTTTGAATCCCAGGACTGCCAGTGGCACCACTGAGGTGCCCTTGAGCTAGATATCCTCCCCATACACTGCTTGATTACCTGCTGCCTGTAAATCCACCAACTGTTCATTTTGTGCTTGCAGATGGAGTTCTGGACTCGTTACCTCGGTAAGTGTGATGTTTGCTGTGGTGCTTGAACTTGTACTGTGATGCTGTCCTCAGATCGCTACAGACTAGTATCACTATGTGTGTCAGATGGCAATCAGTGTGACCCTAACCCCTGCCAGAATGGGACTTGTGTGGACCAGTACCAGTCCTACTTTTGCGTCTGCATCGCTGGCTTTGAAGGAAAATACTGTCACATACGTGAGCCCACATCGTCGTTTCATCTGGTTTTTAAAAAATACGCTAAGAGTGCTAGAGCTACATTTAAGGCACAGGAGCTCCTGCTTTTACATTTCTTTGCTTTTGTAGGAAAACCATCTCATTGGCCCTTTTCTACTGGTCCATTCATGAGGCAATGCTCCTACAATGTACAAAAATGAAGGTTTTCATATGACAGGGATTATTTAAACAACAGGACTCCAGTCAGTTCATTGAATGATTGCAATTGATTTTGTTTGTTTGTTTCACTGGTTGACCGACTGATGAGTATTGTTTTTGAGTTGCCAGCTGATTACGTGCATTTGTCACTAACCATTTCATCAGAAATGTCTACCATGTAAACAATCTATTGCAGTACAATTTATCAGCCCTGAAAAGGGCCTTTCATAGAACCACTGCTGACCAGATTTTAGTGTGGTGGCCTATGCTCAGGAGTGACTCTGAAATGGTAGTAACACTGTAAACCTAAAAGTCCTCCTATATAGAAGGTTTTTCTGATTGAATATCTAACGAAAGTAGATACAAAGTGTTTGTGGTAAACGAGTAAATCAATGAGCCAAAACATTTTGACCACAGAAGAAATGAGTAGCCTTCATTATCGCACCTGCACCTGTCCATCTCAAGGTCTGGGATATATTAGCAATACAAAAAACATATATTTGCTGCACTTGGAGACCAGTCAACATGCCCATGCTAACCCCATTGCACATTGGGCAAGCAAGCAGCAGAACTCGACCACAGAGCAATGGGAGAAGGTCGTCTGGACACATTAGTTCTCACTCTCTTTGAAATCACTTTGAAGATTCTTTATTTGCAACATGCATAGTTATACAAGTACAGCACGCAGTGAAATGTACCTAATGTACCTTGTTAATGGCCCCAGGATGCTCTATGGCCAGTCCAGCACTGTGTCAAAAATAGCCGTTTTAATGGCATCCAGATCATAACTTTGACCGTAAAAGTCATTAGGGTAGATACATCACAGAACTAAAACTACAAACATTTTCCCCTCACTGTGTGTGTGTGACCGGATTTTCTTCATCTTTCGTTACTCCCAGCCTTTTACGCTCTGCTCTGCTTTTTTAACACACCCATTTTCTGACAAATCCTGCCTCAGCTGTGATTGGCTAATAATATGGCGACTTCTGTGCTTGGATTGGCTAATTTTATACAACACAGCGGATAACCAATCTTGGTGAAAGTAGTGAAAGTGATCATACGTGAACACACCACAGCACACAGTGTGAACAGCATGAAATTCACCCTCTGCATTTAACCCATTCACCAAGTGAAGCAGGGGGCAGCCATGAACACGGCGCCCGGGGACCTTGCTCAGGGTACCTCAGCTGTGCCTAGCGGTCTTGGGAATCGAATCTGGACTTTCCAATCGCAGGGCGAATGCCCTAACCACTAGACTACCAAGTAGTGGGGGACTACCAGCCAATCATGATCCCATAATTTTAGTATATGACACACTGATTTACTGGCAGTCTTGCGGGACATAAAACATTTCAAAAGGCCCAGATCCGGCCCACGGGACGCTAGTCGAATAGGCCTGCTCTAAGGGAAGAATGCTAGTTGGTAAAGGCAGTGTGAAGATAAATATAATTAAACACCCTTCATGGAGACGATGTTCCTAATGTGAGTTCCACTTTCAGCAGCATGACGCCCCACCACACTGCAAACACCATTCAGGAAGGGTATGAGGGACCATTCAAATAGTTCAAAGTCTTGTTGTGGCCTCCAGATTTCTCAGTCCAAATCCAACTCTGTCGTGCAACTTGTAGGACTTAAAGGATCTGCTGCTAACATCTGGGTTCCAGGTACTACAGGGCACCCTGAGAGGGTCTACGCCTCGACAAGTTGGGGCTCATTCGGTAGCACTTGGAGAACCGACAGCATTTGAGGCGTGTGGTCACACTGTTTTGGCTCACTGGTCTATCCACAGATGGCTCATGGTCTCTGATTGAGATATTGTGGCACTGGAGACATGATATGCATCCAAACCACTGATTTTTAAGAACTCTGACCTAGTTTTTGTCTGTAATTTGTCAGTATTGTTGCTAAGTGTTGGTTGAAAGTGTGTTATAGTGGTGGTAGGACTGCCTTCTGATGGTCCTGTGCGGCCTGGCCCACAGAAACCACGTCCTTCAACTGCTCAGTGAACAACGGCGATTGTGACCACAACTGTCATGATAGGCAGGACAAAACTGGCCGTTTCTGCAGCTGCATCCCAGGATACAAACTGCACGTAAACTCCAAAGAGTGTACTCCCAAAAGTGAGAAACTGCCTCTGTTAACCATTTAAGCAGCTTCACGCTTTACCTCAAAGCTTATGGAGGTGTTTGGTGTTTAGCTAACTGCCTACATTTGATGTGAGAAAGGAATGAAACCAATAAAGATCTTTATTGTGCATGTCTCTGATTTGCAGGTCAAGATTCATGCGGACAGATTTTGATTGCCAAGTCGGCCCACAGCACCAAACCCAAGCAGATCCTGCAGCCGTGGCTTGTTGGTGGTGAAGTGGGCAAAAAGGGAGAAAGTCCCTGGCAGGTATGGTATCTTTTTCACTAAAAGTCACTAGTTAGAACACACAGTCACTTGATTTCTAACCGATATGTGCTTTCCAGGCTCTTATACTGAACGCCAAAGGGAAGTTTCACTGTGGCGGCGTCCTGATCGATGAGTATTGGGTCCTCACGGCTGCCCACTGTCTTGAAACCAGCCTTCGCTTCAGTGTGAGACTAGGTTTGGCCTCCTTTTCCTCTAAATCAGAAGCTTTTTGTATTTAAGGTCACTGGGTTGAAATTTCAAGGCTCTTTATTTTAGATAAAGAGGTTCAGCACAGGCTGCCTGAACTTATGGTGGTTGATTTACTGTGCTCACATTGTAACACAGATATGTATAGACATATACAGTAACCCCCCGCTTCTTGCAGGGGTTACGTTTCAAGAGCACCCGTGTATAGTGAAAAAACACTGTGTGTTTTGGTAGAAAAAATGCCTATTTTTATATTGTAAGCCCTAAATATGCCCCCAGAACACTTTAATTTCATTTTAAACTCAAATTAATGCATTACCTGTAAAGAAAATGTAAAGATAAATAAATAATCAGAATCAGAAAACTTTATTACTTAAAAAAATTTTAGCGTTAGCGGTTAGCATTTGCAGCATGCAAAGACTCATACACAAAATGTTGAAATAACTCTCTCTACCCACATGTTTAGACAGGGCACAGCTGTTGAAAATTGGTAACTGTTGAAAATTGGGGTGAGAAAGTTTACTGGACTGGTGACGGTAATGAAGTTCAGTTCTCAGAAAAATCTGCGTTAGACTGAATCGTTCCTGTATTGTTACTGAATGCTGATCCGTGTAAAACCAAGGGTTTACTGTTGCATAGGTTTAATTCCAATACAATTTAGACACTTCTCCATGCTGTCCCAAACTATACAGCATTCTCCCCACAGTTCATGCTCGGTCATCCCAAAACCACGTCCATGGTGTTGAACCGGCTGACAGTATTTCTGCTTTTGATATTGTGGTCTTTCTTTTATTATTTATAGTTAGATTTTTTGTCTTTTCTTTCTTTGTGTGATGAAAGCCGAACCCAGATAACTTGTTAGTGATGTTCTGGTACATTTTCACGTTTCTCACTTCATTAGAAAACTCCCTTTGTAATTTATCTTCAGGCCAAATAGTCGACTTCCCAGTTGTTTGTTTGTGCCTCCATTGTTGTTTGCATGGACAGTAAATAACAACATCCTCTTTCCATTGTCATTGCAACATTTTTTGACCAGTCAAAAAAAAGCCCTCTCAGCTGCGGGCTGCTTTTATCCCTGCCTTACATCAACTCAGGTTCGTTACTTTGTAATGGAAAAACATTTGTTCGCAACACGGCATGGTTCCTTGTGCCAGTGGAAAAGTGCCTTTTTATAAAGGGTTTTTTATAAATTAGAAGATGGGATGCCCTGATATCTGTAGGGCCGATTGATGTGTTAGGTATTGAATTTGGATGATATGAATTTAATGCCACTGATTAATGTTTTTGTAAATACTTTTCCTTTAGGCGACTATTTGCGATTTACGAAAGAAGGAACAGAAGTTACTATTATAGCATCGAAAGCCGTCCCCCACCCAAACTACAACCCTATGACGGTGGACAATGACATAGCCCTCCTGCGGCTGAGCACTCCGGTGAAGTTCACCAATTACATCCTGCCAGCGTGCCTGCCGAGCCGCAGCCTGGCTGAACGTGTACTCCACCTCAACGGGACCCAGACAGTAGTGAGTGGCTGGGGCAAACCAAACGAGACGGCATCCCACTACAGCTCGGCCCTCGGCTACATCCACATCCCTCTGGTGGAACACGCAGAGTGCGCCCGCCACATGGTCAACAACGTCACCCAGAACGTGCTCTGCGCCGGGATCATCGGGAAGGTCCGCGACGCCTGCGAGGGCGACAGCGGCGGCCCCATGATGACCCTGTACCACAACACGTGGTTCCTCATAGGCCTTGTGTCCTGGGGCGAGGGGTGTGGCCGCACAGACAAACTGGGCATCTACACCAAAGTCTCAAACTACCTGGAGTGGATAGACGGAGTCCGGAAAGAAGGGTTAAGACCCTGATTGAGCACCAGGATTTTGATTATACTCTGCACTCGCCTCACACAGTTCACAGCGCCTTAATTTTAATATTTTTCACATTTTTCCCCTACACACATAACAGGGTAGGACTGCTTAACATTTCCCAATGATCATAATAAATTATTGGCCTTTCAAATGTTGATCAAACAAAACTGCAAACGAGTCCTTTGGCCAATCACAGTTCCAGATGAGTTTCTGTGGGCGTTGTGTTAACGAGATATTCGTGCAACCTAAACATTCCAATCCTAACTCAACCCAATTTTATTCAACTGATTGAGTTATCAAAATAAAGGCCAGTCATTAACATTATTGGTGTGTTTATAGGTATTACGAGGCATATTACAATTACAATAAGTTGGAATATAATCACAATAGTAGCACTGTAATATGCAGCCCATTAATAAGATCATCAGCAGCTTTGGGATAATGCTGTAAAAATTGTCATGGCTTCATAGTATGGACAATAACATGCAAGTATTAACATTTGATGCTGTTGTTGGATAAAAACGATCTTACTTTCTGATTAGATTTTTTAAATTCGAACCTTTCTTTTAAGCAAAGAACAAAATGTATGCAATTACAAAAGCACTATAGACTATTGCACAGAATTAAAAATACTTGTTAATATCCGTTTTTGGGCAAAGGATGAAAAACATTTAGCAGTACATGAACAGCTTTTTCGATTAAAAAGCAACAAAAAATGAATAGATATGTACTTAATTCCTTAAGAACGTTCTTATGGTGAAGTAGGTTTGTTGTAACAGTGCCAGTTACTGCTTCCCATGCATTCTACACACAACGCTGGAGGCAAGAATAAACATCACATTTAAAGCATGTTTAAGGTAACGGTTTAGGATTAGGTAGTTTTGGGGCCATTGTGTGTTTTGTAACTGGTAGTTTTAACAGCCTTATTGTAAATGTTAACTATTACAGAAACCACAATATTGATAAAAATAATCTTGTAGCTCGAATAACCTTTCCCATAGCTACTCAATGACTAACCCCTCCATTTCACCCTATGGCACTGTAAGAAAGCTGATCGTAAAATCAATAAATTTAAATCAATAATTTCTGCCTGTTTTTTTTAACTAATAACAGCTCTGTGTTTATTCACCCAGAAAATGCACAACAGTGTCAACAGACCTTAATGGGATAAATGTACAATATATTGGAGAGCAAAACACGATTTTGGGTATTAATCATGTGGCATGTAGACAAAAGCCACTTGAATATTAAAGTGAAAGCAGCGAAACAGTGACAAAAAGTATGGAGGACTTACGGTTGTTTTGATATCCAGTTTCAATGCAATAAATAATTAATCACATATTCGATTAATTTCTGCAAGAAAATGTGATTGACTGGCTTAAGAAAGTGGTTGCAATGGAATCTCTGGTGTTGCTATGGTGCTAGGTGGTTGCTATGGTCTCTCATGCGGTTCTTAAGGTGTTGTTAAGTTACTATTATATTGTGGCGGGCAGGAGGATCACGTGGGTGGCACGGGATGTGTGTGGGTTTTGGCGGGCTGCTTGGGGTGAACTTGGGGGCGGCGAGCCCCGTGTTGGGCCCGTCGCCATAGCAACTGGTGGGTTTTCGGGAGGTGTATATAAGGGGAGGGGCGGGTCTAGTAGTTAGCTGGAGTTGGTGTTGGGTATGTGTTGGAGTGAGTGCTGCGAGAGAGAGAGCAAAATAAAAGAAAAATAATTGATTTCACCTGCCTGCTGTCCGCTTCTTCTCACTGGTCGTCACCATATTTATATACTATTATAGTACTATTATAGTGGTGGCTTGGGTGTCAATAGCAAGTTACTAAAGTATTTTTTGGTTGTCAGGATGTTGCTAGGTGGCAACTATAGCATTGTAGGTTGCTGATCGTTTCTGGTTTCCGCTTGCTATGGTATTTCTGGGGGTTGCTAGTGCGTAGGGAGTTAGTTGTGGTGTTCTAGGTGATTGTTAGAGTTTTAATAGTTGGTTACTTGGTACAGCAGGTGATTCATAAGATGTTAGCTAGTTGGTATGGTATCTTTGGTGGTTGCTCGGGTGCTGCTAGGTGGTTACTATTGTAAATAGTATTTTAGTCATTTCTTTCACTGCCAAACATGTGGCAGAAATGTAAATGATGGCTTTTGTTTCTGCAGCTAAAGACCACACACTGAACATGCACTCTTTATCTTCTTCGACTCATATTATAAAAGCTCCACTTCGACTCACACAAAGATTAGAATCTGTCTTTTCTGTACAGTTTCTATTCTCTGTGTTTCAGTGAGTGGGAAGTGAGAGATCGTGCAAATATCTGCTCCTGAGCATGGAAACGAATTCTGGAGACGTTCCTGGAGAACCGAACGCTACCATGATTTAAGACGGTTTGTAGTGTCTCATAAATCACGAAATAATTAAATAATGAAAACATTTCTTTCTAAAAGGAAATTAAACTTTTGCGAACATATGCATAGAAAATCTACAGATTTTTATGGCTGAATTCTAAAGGAGGAAACCTGAGAGGTATTTTTAAGGCAGTAAACACACAAGGTTAAACAGTGAGGAGGTACGGGTCCTGAGGATCACAGTCCAAGATGCATAGTCTTATGTTAAATCAATAGAGGCATTACTTCCTACAGTACAGTCCTTTAAGAGCCCTTATATACAGCTGCAGAACCCGCATGTACGGGAAGCGTTCTGTTTCAATAATCCAAGCTTTGCTGGACTTTTGTGAGGTTAAGTTGAAATGTTCGAGCTGCTGCTTGCTGACCTCTTGACCTTCAGCTCCTGTTCATATCGCTCCAACTGAGCCCAAAAGCCTGGGTTGGGATCCACCACTGACCGGGCACTTTTCACTACCTGTGGAACCAAAGAAGAAATAATGATAAATAGATGAATAATGTCTTTATTGTCATTGTACTGAAGCAGGATGCTACACATACAGTTAATTTATAGGGGCAACTTAACGGTGCAGACAGTAAACAGTGCCGACCGTGAACACAGTATAGACAATAAACACCAAACATGAAGTTGCGGACAGACAATGACGCACAGTTTACAGGTCAAGTATTATAAAGTATTCCACTTATTGAGGTGAGAAGACTGCACTTGTATATACACATAAATATATATATGTATGTATAAAATTACATTATATAAGAAAAAAAGGATGCACATTTTGTAGACAGTGTTGAAATTATTGCACATTGCCCTGGGATTTGTTGAAATTAATAATATAATTATAATTTTTTATTTATATAGCTCCTCTCTTACATCCATCCCGGTCCAAAGTGGATCAGGAGTTGGGAGAAGAGAAGCATCACTGACTGAGCAGATACGTTTTAACTGAGTTCGAAAGAAGCGAGAGAGAGAGAAAGACAGAGAAAGAGAGAGTTCAGAGGAGAGATCAGAGGAGAGATCAGAGAGATCAGAGAGATCAGAGGAGCGAATATTGAACACTGTTTATGAATGGAGTGAATAATGAATACTGTATTTATGTATGTTGGGGAGAGAGAGAGAGAGACAGACAGACAGTGAGACAGAGATAGACAGAGAGAGGAGAAAGAGAGAGATAGAGAGAGGAGAGAGAGATAAAAAGGAGAAGGTGAGACAAAGAGGAGAAAGTGAGACAGACAGAGAGAGAGTGAGAGAGAGAGGAGAGAGTGAGATAGAGAGACAGAGAGAGGAGAGAGAGAGAGAGGAGAGAGTGAGATAGAGAGACAGAGAGAGAGGAGACAGAGAGAGAGAGAGAGAGAGAGAGAGGATGGATTACAGAGAGGATGATATGCTTCCCATTGACACAATAAAAAAAATGTTTTCTTAATTATTATTATTATTGTTTCTAAAAGGTGCTGTTTCTCGAGTCTGCATTGAATTTGGGCAAAAATTTGATACTAAAACGTTCATTAATATTCATGTACGGCACGTGTATTTTAAGGTATATGTAAAAAACAATGGTTTGCCAGTGGACTATGGGCATCAGTGAGGGCGTCCTGAAGATACTGAAAGATGTACCTGGTCCAGATCATTTTCACATTAATATACTACAGAAACAGAATCAACACAGATCTTTCACCTTCCTGTGTTTTGGTGCATGTTTTAATGTGAAAATACCCTCAATTCAGTTCATTCAGCTCACTTTTTCAGTGGAGGAGAGATCAGAGGAGAGATCAGAGATATCAGAGGAGAGGTGAGAGGAGAGATCAGAGGAGTGGTCAGATAGGTATGAGGAGAGATCAGAGAGATCAGATGATAGATCAGAGAGATCAGAGGAGAGGTCTGAGAGATCAGAGGAGAGGTCAGAGAGGTGGGAGATGTTACCTGGAAGGCAGCTGTTAAAGAAAGGCCCTGGTGCTTCATGAGGAACGCCACACAAATTGTGGCTGAGCGGCTGCGGCCGTTTTTGCAGTAAACGACTGTCCGGCCTCCTCGTTTGGCTTCACTGTTGATGGCATCGGCGCAACGGTCGAAGTACTTGTAGAGGTCCTCGTTCGGGTCATCGAAGACAGGCACCCTGAAAGTGCTGACCCTGCTGGAAGGGAAGGGCTGCTGCTTGGAGACGTTGATGCAGAGCGTTACTGCCTCTCTCTGGATGAGCTCATCACTGCAGGCTGAGCGAGCGTTGCTGATCAGCAGCGCGTCTGTAACCTTACACAGCTGAAGCATTGAGCTCAGTGTGTGTGTGTGTGTGTGTGTGTGTGTGTGTGTGTGTGTGTGTATGCGTGTGTGAGAGAGAGCAAGAGCAAGAGAGAGAGAGAGACTTAAGAGAGGACCTACAGCCTTCCTAACTCACCTAACACATCACCTACTTGTCAGTTCAGGTTCAGCTCATGTGGACGACCCAGCCCAGCAGTTCGTTTGTGGTCCTGCAGTCCGTTTCTAATAGCAGGAGCTGAGTGTGTGAGGTCAACCTGATTCCACAGAGCGCCGCTATATTTGCAGCACAAACGAGAGGCTTCCTCCTGGTCCTACTGCCACTCCACTGACTCCACATAGTATAGCAATAATAGCAATTACAACAGCAACAGCCATAATAGAAATAATTATTGTTAACACCCCCTTCTGTTTTACCCCCCTCTGTCATGCCCTGCCTTTGTTTTGTACCATTTTTTTGTGGTTGTGGTTTTTGTTGTAATTACTAGCTGTACCCCTTCATTTGGTACCCCAAATACAAACATATGTACCAAATGCTGTATTTGTAAATAATATTGTATTTACAAGTGTAGTAAATAGGGAACATCTGATTAATGTAGCGTACATTTAACATTGTATTTATGAATGTAGCAAATATTGAACACTGTTTATGAATGGAGTGAATAATGAATACTATATTTATGTATGTAGGGGATAGCAAATAGTGAAAACTGTGTGAGTATATAGTGAATAGTGTCACTGTATTTATGTATGAAGGGAATGCTGAATAATGAACAGTGAACAGTGTGCGTGTGTAGTGAATAGTGAACACTTGATGAATGTAGTGAATAGTCACTGCATTTATGTGTGTAGGTAATAGTGAACAGTGTGCATGTGTAATGAATAGTGTCACTGTATTTATGTATGTAGAGAACAGTGAGTAGTGAACATTGTGTGTATATAGGGAATAGTGAACACTGAGTGAATGTAGTGAATAGTGTCACTGTATTTATGTATTAAGGGAATTTTGAATAATGAACAGTGAACAGTGTTCGTGTGTAGTGAATAGTGAACTCTTAGTGTGTGATGAATAGTATTTATGTATGTCGGGAATAGTGAATAGTGAACATTGTGTGTATGTAGTGAATAGTGTCACTGTATTTATGTATGAAGCGAATGGTGAATAGTAAACTGTGCGTATGTGTGTAGTTAATAGTGAACGAGTGAACAAGTGAACGAGTGAACAGTTCGGAACGCGCCGATGCGTGCTTTGTGATGTCACAACCCCCCTTCTTTCTGTAGGAGGGAGATGGAGAGAGAAGGCCGCGGGCTTAGGACCTGCAATCGGCTTTTTATGCCTCTGTTTTTTCCCTAAAAGAGAATACAGGTCGCCTTCGCCAGGAGAAGAGTCGAGCGTATAAAGCTAGATAATATAGACTCAGTCCGCACTGGATAAGTTTTGGGGTGAGTTCCATGAGAATCAAGAGAGAACGGTACAGAGGATGAATCGGGCAGCACGCTCCCCAACCGGCCGCCATTTAAACAGCCCTGAGATAAGAGGAGTAAAATCTCGACCTTACAGATAAAACCCTTCAAACGAGCTCTTCTCCACTCGTTGACCAGCAGAAATAATAATCAGCCACTTGTGTTGTAGGGAAAATGCGCTTGAGACGTTTTCTTGCTAAGCTAAGCTAAATATCTTAGCTACCTCAAGGATAAGAGGCTAAGCTAACGTATGTAAACATAGAACGTTTTTGTTTTATTTTAACCGAAGTGGCTTTGATAACAATTTACATGCATTTGTTAACAATTCTCGAACCATATTAAGGTGTTGGAGCTGTTTAAACACTGATTTTGGTAAAATTGCAGCTTTCTCGAAGCTAGGAAAAGCAAATCTGACGTTAGCTGGTTTTGCTAACAGGCTAGGCTAAAGAGCCAGTGTTTTCTTGCTCAAACATCAATTTCTGATAAAGAATGGATGGAAAATATGAAGATATTATGACTTAAACTGGGTGTATTGGAGATGAAAAACACTAAGGTGTGCAATAATTGTAAATTACTTGTGGAAATTGTGCTGTAGCGTTCGTTTAGCTAACAGGCTAACACGCTGCTCGTGTGCTTTTATTTGTATTCACCACTTGAACGTAGACAAAGTTGCTCCAAAGTAACTTTTCCGATGCTTTCTGTTAATATAATGTAATTCTTATATGAATCAAAAGGATGCAAAACTCTTGCTTGTTTAAAAACAATTTAGTGCAAATTAATATTTTTGTATCGCCACATTTTAGCTAGAATGGAACAGAATAGAATAAAATTAAATATAGTAGTTTTTGTTATTGCAATGCACAGGAATGTAAAGTGCAACCAGAAGATTTGCAGCTTTGCGGATGCTTATCTCTCTCAAATATACGTACATGTTCAATCTGGACAGCAAATAAAGTGTGATATCAAGTGGAGAATGTAACAGCTGTTAGAATAAGAACAAGCGGCATGGAAGTGACAACAGTGTACATATTACTAACAGCACGCTAGGTTTAAGAACGATTAAAAAAATAGCTACATGGTTTGGCAAAGCCAAATTATAATATATTTAAGACAAAGGAATTGAAAGTGCTTGAAAACGACAGATTAAAGGTGAAGTACCTGCAATTTGGAACTCCTTAATAGGACCACGTGTGAGAACATGGCCAGTAGCCTTTCAACTCTAAACTGGGTTTTTATTTTGGTGTCTAATTGTTCTCTTAGCTTATAGTTTCATCAGACACACAAAATCAGAAAAGTATGAAACACATCTAAAACACAAAGTTCAAATCAGTTTTACAGAATGTGATATTTATTACTGAGCTCAGCTGCAAACCTGTGTAAGTTCAATATTCTTTATTCTTGCATATGTTTGTGTGAGTAGGTCTTCAAGAATTGCATGCAGAAACAAGAATGAAGCCTTGAACATACTACATAACTTTCAGAGTCGTCAGGTCTCTGGACAACTTGCTGTCTTGTAGACTTAAACTTAGACCAGTCAGAGCAGTTTCGCGTTAAGCCAAGTTCACACTGTCTGGTCCTTTCCATCTGATCTACTGTCTGGAGACTGAGACTAGGTGGAATTGGGTGAGCTCCTGATTGGCTGGAACAGCCCTTTGTTGACTCCCCTGCATAATTGCAGGCCTGTTTTTTCACTTGCTGACAGTAGTTTTTTTTTTTTTATTCTCTGTCAAAAGCCCCAGATCAGAGGCAAGTTGGCACTCATTTGCTGTTTGTATTGTTCGGAGGTTTGCCAGTGCCTTACAGACACCCAACAGAGAGAGAGAGTGTCCGGTTATTGAGTCCAGATCTTGTAGTCTTGGCAGTGACTAACGCCAGCCAGCCAGAAAGCAAGCTGCAGGGTGAGAGGAAACCCAGGGGAGTTTATTTTACTGTAATATTTAAAATGTAAATATTTTAATCTTCAGCCAGTTTACTTTTTCCTCTTTGTTGTTTTGCTGCAAATCAGCTCATAAACAACTTGGAAGGCTCACTTCTTGCGGACATCCCTTTCTTTTCATTATTATTTGTAAAAAATCCCTCTATTGCCCCTCTGCGCCACTTCTCACATGTTTTTGTGAGAGAACCTAGTTTGGAGATAAGACGGACAAATGTGTGTGTAATTTTCATATTATGTATTTATATCTGTGTGTGTGTGTGTATATATATA
>JBBPDE010203101.1:0-15799 GCA_037974605.1 Nannopetersius ansorgii
TAGGTGTGTGCAGCTATACTCAAAATGGTGTTGTTCACCATCACCATTGGTGCAACCCTGGGCCCATATAACACTGCGCACATTATAACATTCCTGGACGTCCTACATTATATACTCACTGATGTTCAGAGAGCCGACAGTGTCATCATATGGGACAATGTTAGTTTCCATCGGGCTGCTTCAGTGTGCAACTGGTTTACAGATTACCCACTCTTCACTGTACTCCCCCCTTACTCTCCATTCTTGAATACGATTGAAGAGTTCTTCTCTGCCTGGCACTGGAAGGTCTATGGCTGTCATCCGCATCAACGCACTTTTACAGGGAATGGAGGCATGCAAGGATATTGACCAGGCATCATGCCCCCAGTGCCTTGGTCTTGAAGACATTGCATGCAATGTTGATGAAATTCTGTGACCCAGAGAGACAAGAAGACTGAATTTTTTCTCTCTTTCATGATTCATGTGAAACATGAAATTTTATGTTTTCATATGTTTGTTTTGATGTGTGTGAATAAACATGCATTCTTTAAATTTGAATCCCTGTGTGTTTACAGAACTATTTATGACAAAAGTATGACCTCAAATTGATACACCCTGTGCTCAGAGAAAGCAAAAGCCAGATGTGTTTTCCATTCATACCATCAGTGTGTAGTTGGAGTATTCTGTGCTTATTAATATGATGGTTTGTGTTTACTGTTTGGTACAAAAATACCATTTTTACAAAGGTTTGAACAGTTAAGCAAGATTTATTAGCTTCTGCAAGAGACCTACAATATTTTGCTGCTTTGGTGTAAGGTTTTTTTATTTGTGTGTAGAGTTTTGCAAAAACAGCCAATAGTTACAAAACATGTGCTTAAGCCATCAGTAAAAACTGTAACACAGATTATTTTAATACAGCTGCACCTTGGGATATATTATACAGCAAGTAAACATTGCGTTCTTGAAGCTGATTTGCTAGAAGCAGGAAAAATTAACAAGTGTAAGGATCTGAGCACCTTTGACACCAGAGCCAAATGATGATGACTAGACGACTATTCTTGGTATGCAGTGGTTAGTACCTTCCAAAAGCAGTCTGCCCCAGCCTCACTGATAGGTGTGAGAAGAGAATGCTATCATGTCTGGTCCCATCCCACAGAAGACCTACTGTAACACAAATTTCTGAAAAAGTTCATTCTACCTATGATAGAAAGGTGTCAGATTACAGCTATGTGCTGTGTATGGAGCTGCATAGCTGCAGGCCAGCCAGAGTGCCCATGCCGAAACCTGTTCATTACCAAAGTGCCTACAACGGGACACATCAGGACTGGACGAATGAGCAATGGAAGAATGTGCTCTGGTCCTGTTTCCTTTTACACCATGCGCATAGCCAGGTGCTTGGGTATCGCTCACGATCAACTGTAAGAAGAAAGTAAGCTGGCAGAGGTAGTGTGATGCTCTGGGCAAATTTCTCCTTGGAAACCTTGGATCCTGGCTTTCATGTGGATGTTACTTTGATGGGTACCATCTTTGGCCAGGACTAGGCATGTGAATACAAATAAGAAGGACAGAGTTTAGACTGAGACAGAAAATGTAATTTTGGAACCACTTATTTAGGCTGGTCATATTTTTTGTGTTAAACTTGATACAAAGCTTCTCTTCTATTTTAAGATGATCATTTTTATTTAAATGAGGCCATGTGATATACCTTAAGTAGAGCCATTCCACTTGAATCACTGTAGATGAATTGAAAAACATGAACGTGACAGGCTACCAGGTGACCAATGGCGATGCCACTTTCTGGTGGATTATTTTGAAATAATGAATGCAGAGCCAGTGTGGGGGTGTGGGTTCATTCTGTCAACTGTTGTGGGTGATTTTGTTTTGTCAGTTCCTTTTGCTTTGGTGGCAAAGATTTTAGTGTGGCAGGCCCCCACTGAAAAAGGCTACTAGCAGAAACGCTGTTTTTTAAAGGCAGCTGGACCACCAAGAATAGGTTGCGAGTCCATTGTCCGAAACCAAGACATTTCTGAGTCCAAATACAAAAACCAGTTCAAGACAAGGACAACAGAATACACTTCTTGGGCCCACTATTACTGCCCATAGCAACTGTATTCCCTAATTGCAGTGGCCACAGGAGGATCTGTGCTGGGCAAAATAGCAAGCTATAGAGGCTCGACCTTTCAGGAATAAAGGATCTGCTGCACATCTTTAGAGGTGAAGAGTCCATGCCTCGATGGCTCAGAGCTGGTTTCGTTAACAAGGGGAACCTACACAATAGAAGGCTTTAATGTTATGATGATTGGCGTGTGTGTGTGAAAATGCTGCTGTTTTGCATTCCTTTCTAATTTAATGCAATTACCATAATTTATGTGACAAATGGTATTTTTTAAAATATTTTTTGTTTTGTACCCTCTTTGATTCAATGACTGAACTATCAAAGACTACATATGATTATGTAAATATATTCAGCCTGATAGTTGAAACAAGTGCTTTAATGGAAGGGATGAGTCCAAAAAGGCGTTAACATGATCAGTTTTACTAATATAAATTCTTTCACAAATTGTGCTGAAATCTTTCATCTTTATTTAGTTTTTACAGAAATTCATGATTACACTAAAGAGCCTGTAATATTTCTAGATGCCTTGTTGAACATGCAAAGAGAAAGATGGATGAAAATACTGGATGTGGTGAAGAACAATGGTGTAAAAAGACTAGAGAGTGACAAGGACATGGTGAAGAGAGGAAGAGCTTTGTGACATTGAGAGTGGCAGAGCAAAGTAGGACCAGAGGTCCATTTTTTAAAAAGATGGACCAGTGGATGAAGGACAAAAGATGAAAGGCATATAGCTGAGGATCCCTCAAGATGAAAGAGTGAAAATTTAAACGAAGAAGGGAGACAGACAGGCTTGAGGAGGAACGATAGAGATGAAAGCGAGACAGAAAGAATGCAGAGCGACGACGGGGAGTATGGCATGACCTTGACAGAGGGGGCACTGGGGGGGGGACGACACACACACACAAAGGCAGACAGAAGAGAAGGCAGAGAGAGCAAGTGAAACGAGCGAGAAGGTCTGCTTCCTGTCTGCGTGATAGGCAGTGGAGGGAGGGACACAGATTCAGGCTGTGTGTGTGTGTGTGTGTGTGTGTGTGTGTGTGTCTGAAGCTTCTACTCCTTGTCCGGATCTGGGGTGGGCTGCCTTACATGTCTGTCTGGCAGGGGGTGTGCGAGTAAAAGACGATGAGACAGAGAGGCGAGATAAAGGGAGGAAGATTACTAGGTAGGGAGAGGCAGCAGGGAGTTAGACCCAGAGAAAAAGGGTCGTGAGTCAGGCTGTAATAATGCAGCATTAGAAAGGGGATGCGTGATATTCGGAGATGGAGTAGGAAGCCTCTGCCAGTGTGAGGCAGCTGAAGTGGATGAGATAGTTGTGGCACAAAAAGAGGAGAATAAGAGAAGGAGCAAGGTGGCCTGGGTTTAATCCTTCTTATAGGGTATTTAGTTCAGGTCACTGTACCTGCAGAGCCGGTGGATTCAGATGTGTGTGTGAGGGTGATTCAGCAGTATGGGCTGGTCTTGTTCAGTGTGAGGTATCATCGCAGCGCCTGCGAGAGTCATCAGGTTCCTGTAGCGTCTGTGTGTGTGTGGGGGGGGGGCTGTAACAAGCTCAACTTGTCCTCTCCTTTCCCCTTCTGTCCACCACACTTCACTTTTGTTTTTCCTTTCCACTTTGTGCTTCACTGCTTTTAGTAACTGTGGGCTCCGTAATGGATCGTCCCCACACTCCTCATTTATCATAGTGTTTTGTGAGCTGCAAGGGAATCATAGTTTTTAAAACAGGCAGCGTCACAGCACTCTTTTCCCACTTTAGGAAACGTTTGCTAAACCCATGCTCGCAGCCTCAGCTCTGTCTGAGTAAAACTACCTGTAAGTGCATTATAAATCTGTCAGGCGAGCATGTGAGCTTCGACACGGCGGGCAACGCAACCTCCTGTGAAATTCTCGACAGGGCAGAGACAACCACTGTGCTAATTATTTTCTCTCTTTGTCACTTTGTTAAAAAAAAGAAACGAAACATCACCGCCCTTTCACAAGTATGTGGCGGCTGCAAGCTCGAGGTGAAGCAGCGCAGGGAATCTTTCAGGAATGCGCCATCTCACGCGGTTGAGGTCAGCGGTCTGTGGGGGTTAGAAGGTCAACACATGAGAATGAGAGGTTTTAAATTAGAGTAGTTGATGATTTAAGTTAGAGGGTATGTTTCATAGGTAAAAAAGCCTGTATGGACATAAAATGCTTTTTGTTTGCAACAAGATGCTTTGTTTTCTGTTTTTTTGAGTGTTGTAGCCTGTTACATGGAAAGTGAAGCTCTATATGAGCAAATGTGAGCAAAGTAGTCAAATACTTATGTGTTTAAATCTCATCACGATTCAGGTATTCAGGAAACAACACCACAATATATATACAATCTATACACAGTAATCCCCAGCTTTTCGCTGAGGTTACGTTCCAAGAGCACTCACATATATTGAATAACCGCGTTGTTGTGTTTTGGTAAAACAAATGCCAAAAATGGTTATTTTTAGTTTCACTTTAATTCTTTAATTTCATTGGTTTAATGAATTACCCTTAAAGAAAATGTAATGGTAAACCCATATTTGCCTCTTTTAATTTTATTTACAGTAATAAAAATACTGGGCTTTAAGCAGGACAAAATGCAAAACAAGAGAAACACTGAGATGATCCACGGGGGGAGATTCTGGTCTGCAGCTGCCATAGATGATTCAAATGGCAGCAGCAAGGAGAAATAAATAATCAGAATCAGAAAAATTTATTGATCCCAGAGGAATTGCTTAAAAAACTGGTTGCTACCGCTAGCTGTTAGCTTTAACAGCGTGCAGCGAGCCAAAACAAAGACTCGTACACATTAAAATAACTCTCTACCCACATGTTTAGCCAGGGCACAGCAAGCTAATACTAAATAAACTGAGATAATTGTTGAAAATTGAGGGAAAATGTTTAAAATATGTAAAATATGAAGGTGACACACAGAGCATAATGTTCTTGGATTGGCTACTTTAAAACCTTTCGGCATTTTACCATTTCAGTTATATTTTATATGGAACTGTAGCTGAATTTAAGTTCAAATTTATGTTACAAAATTAGTAAATTTCATTTTTCTTGATAATTTAGCACTAAAATGCTAAGACAGATCGGAAAAATATGGAGAGAGTGAGAGAAGAATGAGGCAGATGTAATGATTTAAGAGAGTGAAAGATGTGGTGCTGCTCTGACAGGCCATTCTGCTCCTTCAGGGGGAATTTCTGCTGCACTAGCTGACGCACATTCAGTATGGCCTTCACATTATAGCAGTAAGTGCCGTAACACACAAGTTTACACAAACAAGCAGATGTTCACTCTAGTGAACTCTAGACTACTGTCCTAATCTCTTTTTCCTCATCTCCCTGTCTCTTCAAGTGATGTGTATTCTTTTTTCAATGTATTATTACTGTAAACAGCTTTATTAAATGAACATATTTTTAAGAACCTGAGACATCTAACCAATTAAACATCTTGTATGTAGGATGTTTAAGGACAGATCATTAGTCCACTGAACTATAGGTG
Organism: Nannopetersius ansorgii; assembly: GCA_037974605.1. NCBI lineage: Eukaryota > Metazoa > Chordata > Actinopteri > Characiformes > Alestidae > Nannopetersius > Nannopetersius ansorgii. Next base: position 5,600 of record JBBPDE010203101.1, read on the forward strand.
TGCAAGCAACAGAAACAGGAGGGAAAGAAAAGAGGAAAAAGAAAAGGGAATCTCAAAGCACTAATTCATGGCAGTTATTCTCTGTCCTCTTGCCCTTGACCCAGAAGTCTATCAGTGACCACCATCTATAAAGACAGGCGCATTCATTTTTTATTGGAAGAATACACTAAAAAGGAAAGTGCTGTCAAAGAAAGGTTACAGTTTCCTGGCGAATCTTTTCAGTCCACTAACACTTGATGAAATTGACCACTGAGTGAAGGACAAACAAGTTTGACTCCAAAGATACACCATATAGACTACAGAACTGGAGTGTCTGACTGGCTCTAACAGCTTCTACTCTTCTTGGAAGGTATTCCACAAGATGTTGGAGTTTCTGTGGGAATTTGTGCCCATTTATACTGTAGAACATTAATGAGGTTAGGCACTGATGTTGGATGAGAAGGCCTGACTCACAATCTCCATTTCAGTTCATCCTAAAGGTCTTGGATGGGGTTGAGGTCAGGGCTCTGTGTGGGACAGTCAAGTTCTTCCACACTGAATTCATCCCACCTTGTCTTTATGGAGCGTGTTTTGTGCACTGGGGCACAGTCATGCTGGAATAGAAAAGGTTCTTCCCCAACAAAGTTGGAAACATGGTGGTGTCCAAAATTTCTTGGTCTACTGAAGCATTAAGATTGACCATCACTGGAGAGCCTGGTTTTTGTGAAGCCATCACAAAATACAATTTAATCAAAGCACATGCTGTGATCACGATTTCATGATAGGACAACGCTTCACTACCGAATGTATTTTAATGTGTTCTGCGTAACATCGCCAGTATCAGTAGTAACTGGAGAGAACTGAATCGTGATTGCAGCACATATTTTGATTAAATTGTATTTCGTGATGGCTGCATGAAAAGGCGTAGGATCAGGTTGCACTGAAAGCCCCCATGTCCCTATACCTTTGTCCATATAGTGTATGAGTCTTTATAGCAGTCTCTAAACAGGGCACATGGCATTCTGAAGTGATTTTTGAGAAAAGAATTTAAGCATGGCCCGAAGAAGACAATAGAAAGGAAGTTAAACTTCTCAAACTTCAGACTCAGTCTAGAACAATGACTACGTCAACCACAAAGGCTATCCTTAACTACTGTCATCGAACTTGAATCTAATTCTCGTATTGGACACTTTGTTTAATTCATTACTGATTTAGTTCAGTTATTTTTGTTCATCTTTAGTAGAGTTTTATCGATATGTGCTTTATTTGATGGATCTCTGAGCTACATATTAATAACTGCATAGCAGTGCTGTTACCCACTGCTCTGATGATGCAACCCAGATCCAGAATTTGTTAATATTTCTTGCAGTTTCTGCTTTCTGAATGTGTAAACTCTTTAAAAACCCACATACATATGCACACATTACATCACGAAAGAACTCATGAACTCTCTTGCTTAAAAATCTCTTGCTTGATTTTCAGTAATTACATGATTTTCTTGGAAACATGATGCCACGTACATCTCACCCTGTTATTCGATAATACTCGGCTTTCAGGTCTACTGGCACATATCGCACACCATTCAAGCTGCAGCATTTTTACTGTGAACTCTCTGAGGATTGCAAATTGGTGGTCATTTAAAGGTTAATGCAGTGATGGAATATGTGCCAAATTGTGTGTTTGATTCTTAAGGTGTATGTTACTTGAGATGGTAGATATAATATACGCTTTTGTTACCTTGACATACTTTTTCTGTTTTGTAATGTGTGTTCTTGGTTTTAACTGGTGCGACCCCAGGCTTTTAAGATTAAATATGTACTGTTTTATTGTCAGTAAGTATGTAGCGCTAGAAGGTTATGAAATAGCTACAATTAGAGTTAAGCTCTTGAAAAGAATATCATTTATCTTCTTAGTCTGGGGCACTTGAAAGCTATTCTGATGTTTTTCAAACATTTATCACAGTATACATTTCTGTAGTGTCTACTGAGATGAACACAGTGTTTAAATAGCATCTGTTCATTAAGTTTGTTATTGTGTGTAAACATGTATGTGTTTGCATACGCTTGCTCTCACATGCTCGAGTGAAGACTTACCCACTGGCTGATGGAGTCAGTGCTCTGAGTGCACTCCTGTAGTAGCTCTCATGCTGTTTGATGGCCTTTGACTCTAGTAGCTCTGACAGATCTCTCGTGTCTCTATCTAGGGGAGCTTGCACTGGAGACTCTCGGCGCAGAGCAGGGGTTGTTGGTTTAAACTCTGAATCTCTGTCTCTCTCTCGGTTGTGCTACTCTTCCTAGCATGGTGCGTAGGATGTGCTGTATGGATTCAACATGTTACTCTCAGCTCAGCTCATGATTACTAGTCTTGACAAAAGTATTGGACCACACCAACTTTAATGACATGGCATTCAAATACATGGAGTTGGTCCCCACTTTGGAGATACAACTGCTTCCACACTTCTCTGGAGGCTTTGCACAAGATTTTGGAATTTCTCTGGGAATTTGTGCCCATTCTTTCTTTATGAGCATTTATGAGATCAGGCACTGATGTTGGAGGAAAAGGCCTGACTCACAACCTCCGTTCCAGTTAATTCCAAAACTGTTCCATGGTTGAGATGTGGGCCAGTCTAGTTCCATCACACCAAAGTCATCCAGCCATCTCTTTATGGAGCTTGCTTTGTGCACTGGGGTAGTCATGCTGGAATAGAAATGGTTCTTCCAAAAGCTGGAAGTATGGCATTGTCCAAAATGTCTTGGTAAAAAGGTCATGAAAAGGTCCCAATACTTCTGTCCATGTACTGTAGGTGCTATATCGTCCATTCTCATATACAAATGATGGCATACACAAAATAATGAATTTGCCCACCTTCTTATGCACATTGTCATATTTTTACACAGTTTTATGTTGCAATTTATTTGTACCATGTATTTTAATACTATAACATTTGGGTGGTTTGCTATAACATGTTGCAGGTGGTATTTCAGGGTGAAAAAATAAAGGTTGATTGATTGAAAGCACAGTGAACTCTCAGTATGGTTGGGGACATGTCACTGTTTAATGTTATCTCTGACAAATAGAAAGTGTTATCAGCTAAGAAATGATTCTCTACGAAACCTACAGGGTAATTATTTAGGGATGCCTTGATTTTGTAAAATCCCATGAATACAATTAGAAGCCCTAAGTCTATGCCCATTTGATATCTAGTCACTTAATAATTTTGAAACATACTTAATGAGTAAAGTTCTAATCAGTTTTGGAGGTATGCTAAGTTGGACACTTTCCATGGGAATTAATGGGAATCTATGGGAATTAATCAGCATTAATTTGAATTAACTAGACATTTGGGGTCATTTATACAAAGGGCAGCTGGTCGTCCAGTGGTTAGAGTGTTTGCCCTATGATCAGGAAGTTGTGGGTTTGAATCCCAAGACTGCTAAGCACCTCTGAGGTACGCTTGAGCAACGTACAGTCCCAACACACTGCTCGCTGCTTCCTTTGGTGAATGGGTTAAACACAGAGGAAGAATTGGATGCTGTTCGCACTGTGTGCTGTAGTGTGTTCACATATGACAGAATTTTCACGTTCATGTGCAAATATAAACATTTTGTTTTGTCATAAGCAAACATTTTAATTGGAAGCAGAGGAACTCTGGTCTGTGATTACTTGATGTGAGCCCTGGGGAAACTGGGCACTTGGCTACATGCTGCTGCACATTTATGGCATTCTTAACAGAGGATTTTGCATATGTACACATCCTTTACTCTGCACTGGCGAAATGTGAAATGTATTCACACATCAGTACATGTGACATTGTTCTGTAGAGATTGTAAAAACTGTGCCATGCATAGATATACAGTAGTTAGCTAAACATCTGGCGTGGTCTTCAGAAAGTTGATTTTGGACAAATGAATAGAAATCCATAAATAGATAAACTCTCCTCAATCAGCATGCAAAATCAAACTGTAACCTACATCCATGTATGATACCAGAAAACAGGCTTGTAGAAGGCAGAAGTCCTTGGGCTCAAATGCAGTGGCGTGGCTTCAGCAGCCCTGCTGTAGTGTGCAGAAATGATTTGTGCATGCACAGTGCAAGCAGGGGGTGTGACCCTGCAGTGAATAGTGTGCTGTGTGCATGTGATTGAGGAATGCACACCACAGGGAAGAAAGTCAACAGAATTCGCATTAAATTTAGTTTATTTAAGTTCCCTGTAATAAGCCAACCTGCAGTTTTGCAAATGTCTGTTAATTCCCATATTTTACTGTTAATTACCACAGAAAGCTTCCAACTTTGAAAAATCCCAGAATTTTGTAAGCCTAATCAAGGTTGAGATTCTAGCACTAACCATATGAGTGGGAGGAAAAGAGCTGACCCTGTTCTGGTTTCTGTGAACATCACTGAATATTGAACATCAGTGATCTTCAGGCTAAGAAAAAGCATTTGTTTTATCTTTTTGAATTTTCGCTTGTCAAATTAAAACATATCTATTGCTGTGGTCGCCCTGGGACTATATATTTGATTATCAAATGCATAAATGCTTTTATGTTTTTGCAATGAACTTCTAACGGATGAGACTGGCTTGTTTCATTCCAGAAGCAAATGCCTGTAGTGCTTTACCACAGCAGTGTGGTTTGTGAGTAGTGAAAGGATGAAGCATGTATGGGATTGTGGATCCTCCATGTGGTTTTAATTTGCTCCAGATTTGCTCCTGATGTGCCTTCTTCTTACCCCACAGTGGTTCAGAGTCAGCGTGTCCGTGTGATGCCTGAGGTAAAGGCCTACCCAAATGAGTCTGTTAACCTGCTCTGCGAGTTCAACAACCCAGGAACTACTAAACTCACACAGGTACTGATGACTTTACTATTGTCAAATTAATATGAGATTTCATTTCTTACTGACGGAAAGTGCTAGACAGTCAACTTGTGATAATTCAGTCTGTCAGATTGTACTTTCAGTCAGTTTTTCTTCCAGTGAATGACTATGTGAGTCAATTAGTGATGCAGTCCGTCAAGAGGCCCATTATTCATTCATTCGCTGTCATTTCTGCTATAATTCTGCAAACAAATACATGGACACAGTTTGAAAAAGGCTGATTGCATAACCATTCAACCCCTATGCCATGCAACTGCTATGTATTTTACAGCTAAAAGATATAGCCTTTACCAAGAGACAGTTGGCTTGACATCTACCTATTAATGGCCTCTTTATACAATTTTCTTTTGGTGAAAACTGTGAATCTGTGAAAGCTGTGAAAATGAAGACCAATGAGCCTTTAAAGGTAGTTAGAGATGAAGCTAGAAATGAAAAGGCTGCAGATTCACATGTTTGTGTATCCCAATGCACAAAGTTGGATGACCTTAGAAATGGAAACTAACATACCACACATGAACTGCCTAAATAAGGCCATCTCTCAAATCTCAGTGCTGAAGCAAGAAGGGAACTGAGGGCCTACCATTCACCTTTAAAAAGTGCTACAGAGTTCAGTGGTTGAGAAGAAAGTGAAGGTCCACCAGTCAACAGTACCAGGAGCTCTGGCCTGTAAAAGTGCATGACTAGTTGTGCACCCTACACTGCCCATCAGGAAACCCCTGTTACTGCAGCAACAAGTACAGTTCTGGTGTTAAATATTAATGCACCGTTTCAATGTTTTATAGGATCTGCTGACAAATACTGAATTTTGACTTTGTGTCAAAGCCTATTTGTTTGCAATAAAAACACTGGCTATAGAAATCTGTGTAAGTCACATCTCTAACACAGACAAATCTAATGACTTTTAAGGAGGGTGTAAAGTAAACCCATTTTACCTCTACTGCCTGGAGGTCTTTGTAAGTGTAACCACACTGAAAGGAAACCAGATGTGCCAAGTTAAAACATATGGGCAGAATTATTCAGTTCAATTCAACTAAATTTTGTTATATAAGACTTTTTACACAATATCACAAAGCAGCTTTACAGAGCAGTTCAAAGGCATCAGAGACAAGCAAAAACATCCTGAAGCTGGAGGATGAATCCATTCTCCTCTGGACAACAGTGGAGAGTGAGTCAGAATACAAATAGTGGTTTAGGCCATTGATTAAACACAGCAGTCCGATTTAGTCATCACACCATGTCTTTTGAGTCAGGTAACAAATGGAGAAGGAGATAAATGTAAATGCGAGTCACAGCTCTGTACAGCACCTTGTACAAAACCCAAGAAATTACTGGTGTGGACCTAAGCTGAAAAATGATGTCTCTTTTACAACAAGCAAAGCTTTTTTAGTTCAGTTAAGTTACAGTAAAGTTCAGTTCTCTTAGTAAAATGACATACATTACTTTGCGCATGATTATGGAATGTAACAGTGAAGATCCACCCTGAACACATGCATGACTGCTTTTGTACAGAAATGACGACAACAATAAACAACAAAGAGAAAAATGTCGAGGGAGTGCATTTTTGTGAACAATTCAGAAATGTAGCTGTTGGCCATTCATGCCAAAGAGCAAATTACCAGTAAAATATCCTTGATGTTGATCTTTAAACGTACCTATTGCTCTACTCATCAAACTAGATACGCACTAATTGTGTTGAATTGGTGTTCAAAGTTACTTCATTGTTACTCTAACATTGCGACAGAAATCTAATGACTGGTATACAACCTCTAGAACCTCTACAGTAACAATTTTAGTCTAAGACTCTCTTTGTGAATAGTAAGTGCCACTGCACCCTTGCTTGGCCCTACTTTGAAACAACCTCCCACAAGATATCTCTCATTGTACAAACTGACCTTCTTTTTTTAAGATATATAGCACTGTTCTGCCATTACTGATAACTCGTGAAGTGGCTTGACTGGATTGCTTACTGTGATTGGTTGTACTATTGGTTGGTATTTATTGTTTACTGCTTTAAACAGGTACTGCCTTTTTTAGGCAGTCAAACAGATTTTTTAAATGACTAAGTAGAGATACTGTTTTTAAAATGTACAACTTGGATAGTTCTAGTATGATATGAAATGGGACACATGCTCAATCTGGAATTTTAATGAGTAACAGTACTGCACCACATTACTCAATAAAGCAAAGTAGTCAGTGAGTGACTACTCCAGAAACACTGCAGTGACTCATACCTTACCGGCACATTAACACGCTTCTACAATAGTAGTGTCACTTGGTTAGGAATCGTCCACCCCATATAATATATGTTCAGTTGTTTAATGGGGGTTCCTTTCCACAGATAAAAAGAGCAGAGGGGGCTTGCAGACAGGCCACGATAAGCTGTAATGGACTGCTTCTTTGAACATGTTGCTAGTCAAAAATTTAGTTAAATTCTGTTTTTCAGCATGTGACTGGCAAATGGCAATGTAAATTACACATAAGGCTTATGCTAGCTGGTAATGGCACTGCAAATAACTGTAGTTTTGGCCATTTCATAAAGGTTTGGAATAAAAAGGAAATGATGAACATGACTCTTGTAAATTATGTGAGATGTCAATGAAAACCTGCCCAGAAATTATGGAAATGGCATAGAAGTAAAATTGTTCTGGAGTAGCTATGGAGTCAGTACATATCAGTCTCCAAATCTTCTAAATAGGTTCTAAATGTGTGCTGAATCATTTCATTATGTGCGGTATCTTGCAATAGTCTTCATGTGCATCATCATTACTTATGTCAATTTGACTTTTTATTGATTAATATTAATAATGATCTTTACTAAGTGCAATAATATTGCAAAAAAAATAAAAAAAATAAAAAAATAAATGTGAAGGCCAGTCAGTAGTTTGGAATAAGGTCTATAGATAGAAAACAGTAACAGTGTGTAATGTGCTGTCTTGTGATTTCATCATTACCTTTGTGAATAAGCTGTTAATAACAGCAGATCCTGAGAGTTCACAATTTCAAAGTTGTTTTTGACTTTCAGGTCTCATGGATCTTTGAAGCAATTGAGGGCCAGAGGGAGAACATAGCAGTTTATCACCCCATATATGGTGAGAGTTTCCCCACATCAGCCTTCAAAGGCCGTGTCCAATTCACCCAACCCTCTCTGGAGTTCCCATCCATTAGAATCGACAATGTGAAGATGTCAGATGCTGGCAGGTATACCTGCGAATATGCAACCTATCCCAGTGGAAACGAGCAAGGAACTACAACGCTCATCATGCTTGGTAAGCTGCTCACAGTGCATACTGGGATAGCTACCTATGTGAGCTGCCCAGCAGCCAGAATGCTAACTATATGAAAGTTTTCATTTTTAATGCTAGGGCCATGGCATAAAACAATTACTGATTGTGTGTATATCGCATGACAGCAGAAAACTCATTCAATTAACAATGAATTACTTTCAGTAATTTAAAATGAACACAAAATCATAGGAATGCAGGGTTAACATGACAGTAATATAAATGTGGTTTGTATTTTTTTGGATCCAGTGTTCAGTGAGAAAAACAAAAAATACTTTTAATAAAATAAATAATGCAAACGAATAAAATAAATTTGGTTAAACACTGTTTTACAAAGGATATTAATATCTTGATAGGAAGAATACGGATAGAAGAACACTTTCAATGGTTCTTTATTGGTGCTGTATACTATATATTAGGTGTGAAAATGTATCTTTTTTTTTGAAAATGTAACTTCCTTCTCATTACACAGGTCAACAGGTCAAAATCATCAGAGATAAGTTTATGTGGGTTTTGTAGTTTTTCATGCTGATTTCAAATATATTTAGTTTTTCCTGCACGTATAGTTTTTGTGATGAAGCTAGTTGTATATTGCATGTTAATAACAGCATATAATAATTCTTCAAAATCATGAGTGTTTTTGAAGAAACAGTGGTAGCTGACTGACACTGATCATTATATCTATGCCACAGTGTTGCCTGTCTGACTTCATACTCACAATATTAAACCAGTTACTTGATTGATGCCTGCGGTTTAATAAAATATAAACCGCATGGAAGTCTGTTGCAGATCGAATATTACTCATAATTCAAAAAGTTGATGGGACGGAAAAAAACTGAAAGCAGAGCTGAAATCAGCATAAAAAACTGGTTTAGAAACATGATTACAATTTTTTCTTTTTGACCTGTGTCAAAACCTGTGACTACAGTCTGATAACATTCACCAGAGAACTATACATTACTGCAGTGCTTTCCTTTGTTCTCAGTGAACATAACAACACTATTTTACGCTGTAAGTAATACAAGCATGTGCATGAGATTAATCCTTATTTGGTTTTGTAGCAGTATAGCTCAGTCATTGACACTTTATTGCTTTGTATGTTCCTTATACAAATAGTATATGACTTAAAAAAATCCATGCCTCATTTCCAAAATCTTTCTGCCTGCCTACTTCTTTGAACATGCTATTTAAATTCTGCTTTTCACTTTGACGTCTATTTAACAGCATGTAACTGGTAAATGGCAAAGAATATGAAGTAAAATACACATGAAACTTGTGCTAGCTGGTAATGGCACTGCAAATCACTGTAGTTCTGGCCATTTCAGAAAGGTCTGGAATAGAAAGGAAAATACTGAATCCTTAATGTACAATGAATATGACTCTTGTAAATGATGTGAGATGTCCATGTATAGGCTATAATAGACTACTTCTTTGAACACATTGCTAGTCAAAAACATAGTTAAATTCTGACTGTTAAAATTCAGTTTTTCAGCATGTGACTGGTAAATGGCAATGTAAATTACACATGAGGCTTGTGCTAGCTGGTAATGGCACTGCAAATCACGGCCATTTCAGAAAGGTTTGGAATAAAAAGGAAATGATGAACATGACTCTTGTAAATGATGTGAGTTCATGCAAACCTGCCCAGAAACGATGGGAATGGCATAGAAGTAAAATTGTTCTGGAGTGGCTATGGAGGCAGTACAGAATTACTAATAACATTTTGATGAGATAAAGGTGACGTCAAGCATTATGTAGTTTTGTTTTTATTCCAAGCCTTTCTGAAATTACCTTTAATGACTTGGGATAAGGGCCAGGCAGCATGTGCAGAGTAGTTCTATTCATGATGATCCAACTCATAGTCAGAACGTGCAGGGGACACGTTACTTTACTGAGTTATACATTCTTTTTTAATAAGCAGGTACAAAACAAAGAATAACACAGACTCAACTAAGGCTCAGAACGTACTTAAACAACAGGCAAAACCAATCAATATTGTGGCGACCGGTGGAGGAAGGCGACACACACACTCAGACGGAGGCAGAGAAGTTCTTTTTGTAGCTTTTAT